>JBBPSM010000032.1:0-39505 GCA_038093595.1 Butyriboletus regius
CGAGTCGACGTAACAAAAGATCAAGGTTTTAAACTGCGAAGTGCCATCGTGCCTTCGCAATCCATCTTCAACCGAAGGTTCGGACGACGACTACAGAGGTAGTCACCCCAGGTCGAAACCATCCGCCACATCAATCTCTCAGCCCTTTTAGGGTCTGACTCGGAAGAAGAAGCTACCCCAACACGTGCTTCTACCCCACGTTCCGAAACGTCTTCATCAAGGAGAGTCCCAGGGTCATCTTGCTTCCCCGACCCAGCCGCCCGTCCATCACCCCCGCCGTCTAGATCGCCAGGTTTTCCAGGTGCTCTCCGCTCGCACTCCGCGACCCCATCGGTAGATCCTTCCCCTCTGCCTCAATCGGAACCGATTGTCATAGACCCTCCCTCAGACAAGGAAGAGATCTTTACCGGAGACACAACCCAGCCCGTGGACCTCAGCGGCGTCACTAGAAGGACCCAGCAGGACTTAGACTCCGACGACGAAGACATGCCCGAGATTAAAGCTGCACTCCCTGAGGGGTTTAGTGGAAACACAGAAGACACCAGGCGATGGCTCTTCGCTATGGAGGCGTACTTCTCGCTCCATACACAGTATGACGAGAACGCCAAGCAGTACACGCTCTTGAACAGGATGTCCAAGAGCCGAGGAAAGGCCTTCGCAGAGGCCTGGTATATGAAGCTTGCTGATACAGCTGTGCCGAACGTGGAAAAGACCTACACGAAGATAAAGGAGGCATTCATGACGACCTTCTCCCCCCACAACTCCAAGGACATGGCCAAGGCTGAGATATCCAACATGACTCAAGGAAAGTCATTGTTCAACGACTTTTTATCTCGCTTCGCCCTCCTTGCCGTACGAACGGGAGCTACGGAGATGTTAACTATTGCCGAGTGGTTCCTCCATGCTGTGGATCCACGAATCCTCCAACAACTCATCAATTGCGGAATTCTGGACACCGCCACCACCATTGAGCAGATCTATGACAAAGCATCTGCTATCGAAACAGGGTTTTAGAGAATGAAAGCAATCCAACGAGGAACCTCCACACACTACAGAGGAGGAAGGAGTTCCAGGGATCCCAATGCTATGGACGTCGACTGACTCACCCTAGACCCCCCTACTCATGCTCGCCTAATGCGAGAAAATAGGTGCTTTGTCTCCCAGAAGACGGGGTGCTCCACCAGAAACCATCCAGGGTATGCGCCTAACAACCGCAAGAAGAAACCCTCGACGGCTTACACCCAAACCGTCACTACCACCACCACCGAGAAACTGCTTGGGGCAGTTCCACACACGCGCGATGGGGGCAGCCCATCAGAACCCTTGGACAGGTATATAGCCGGTCTTGTCAAGAACAAGGGGAAGGACACGGTCCTTCGGACGTTGCGTCAGAGCTTTGACACCAGGCTTGATGAACACGGAGACCCATCGGACATGGGTATGGAGTCAGACAATCAGGCCGCAAATGAATGGGATGAGGCTATTAATGAGTGCTCACTAGATCCCATCTTTCCCGCATCAATCTCCACTGAGTCGCATTTTTAAATGGAGGAAGCAAACCAACGTTGCCTTCCTCCTATACGATAGCCCCTGTATTTATTTCCGGATCTAAGAGCAATTCTATTCGTATTCCTCTAAAGATCCGGAAACCAGGGAAATTCGTTGGAAAAAATGCACTCCTCGACAGTGGAGCCACCGGTTGTTTCATCTCAAGAAAACTGGTGGCACGGTTATGATTACCGGTCTGCGAATTGGAACATCCAATCCGAGCATGGAACGTGGACGGTACCCAGAATTAGTCTGGGCAGATTCGGTTCAAGACAACGATCGTCTTGGACTATGGTGGACTAATGGAGCAGTGGGACCTCCTAGTCCTGGAATGCAGCAAGGATGATATCATCCTAGGACTCCCTTGGCTGTGGGCCATCAACCCAGAAATTGACTGGAAAAGTGGACGGGTAACTATAGCACCGTCGCACTATCGGTACACGACAGGGGACACCCCTGGTACCATCGAACAGCGATACCTATTGCGGTATCTAGACCACGATGAAACAGCCCACGTAGAGGACGAGATCCATCTAGCGACTCAGTCCTGGGAGCCCATGCAACGGGCAGGGTTCATCAACACGCACGGAGGAATAGGGCCGGACTGTATGCTCAGGAGAGCTACTCTCTCAATGGCCATCGCTCAACAGGCACACAAGGTGAAGGTTTCACTCCCGAAAGCCTTTGAGAACTACAAGGACGTCTTCGCGGAGAAGATGAACACGAAACTACCCCCCTCCCGACCATACGATCACACCATCGAGCTGAAAGACTCGTTTGTCCCAAAACGAGCTAAAGCCTACCCTCTGAACCCTGCAGAACAAGAAGCCTGCAAAGAGTTCATCAAAGAACATCTAGAGACAGGGAAGATCTCCCCATCCAAATCTCCCCAAGCCACCCCCTTCTTCTTTGTCCAAAAGAAGGATGGAAAGCTCCGACCCTGCCAGGACTACCAGTACCTGAATAGCCACACCATCAAGAATGCCTACCCTCTCCCCTTAATCTCCGACCTAGTCGACAAATTAAAGGGATCGTCAATCTTCACTAAATTCAACGTACGATGGGGCTATAACAATGTTCTAATCAAACCGGAAGATCGCTGGAAGGCCGCTTTCCTCACCCCGCTCGGCTTATTTGAGCCAAATGTGATGTTCTTTGGGATGTGCAACTCCCCGGCAACGTTCCAGGCCTTTATGGACGACCTTTTTGGCGATTACATCGCAGAAGGATGGCTAGTGATCTACATGGACGACCTATTGATCCACTCAACGGATCAAGGGGAACACGACAAAAGGACGCGGAAGGTCCTAGAACGCTTCCGACAACATGAGATGTACCTCAAGCTGGAGAAATGCACATTCTCAGCAGACAAGGTAGAGTATTTGGGTATGATCGTAGGAAAGAATGGGGTCCACATGGACCCAACCAAACTCAAGGCCATCAAAGAATGGAAACCACCTGTCAACGTGAAGGATGTTCGCTCCTTCATCGGCTTTTGCAATTTCTATAGGAAATTCATCCCCTCCTTCTCCGACATCGCGCGCCCGCTATTGGACCTCACCAAAAGCACTACTACTTGGTGCTGGAACGAGACTCAGGAGAAAGCCTTCCGGAAGTTGCAACATGCCTTCACCAGAGAACTGGTGCTAGCCTTCCCCGATACGACGAAACCCTTTACCCTCATGACCGACGCCTCGCTGACTGCTTCGGGAGCAGTCCTAATGCAAACAGACTCCAATGGGGACTTACGCCCATGTGGATACCTCTCCCAGACCTTCTCTCCGGCGGAGAGAAATTACGACATATATGACAGGGAACTCTTGGCTGTCATACGGGGGTTGGAGGAGTGGAGACAATATTTGCTCGGGTCTCCACATCCCGTGGTCGTCTTAATGGACCACAAAAACCTCACCTACTTCAAGGAACCTCGAAAGCTGTCACGACGACAGGCCAGGTGGCTCCTATTTTTACAGGACTTCGACATGGAATACCAGGCACTCCCAGGCATGAAAATGGGACCGGCCGACGCACTCTCGCGTCGAGATGAAATTGACACTTCAAAGAATAACGAAGATGTTCAGATCCTTCCCTCTAATGCGTTTGATCACCAGGTCAGGGCAATTGACTTAGCCCTCTCGCAGAAGATCAGCGATTCCACGAGATCAGACCCTTTGGTAATCTCCGCGCTTCACGCTATGGAGAAGGATGAACCTCTCTTCGCCCGATCCTCCCCCAACAACTGGAACTTTTTGGAAGATCGCCTTTATTACAAAGGACGGTTATATATCCCAGGACCCGCACGGAAAGACCTCGTCACTTCCACCCACGAATCCCTCGAGGGAGGGCATGGTGGCCACTTTCGCACGGTGGCACTGCTCTCCAAGGATTACTGGTGACCTGGCCTCTCTACATTCGTCCGGAAATTCATCCAGGGTTGCGCTATATGCCAGTCTAATAAAGTTCAAACCCACCCCACGGTACCCCCGGTCACGCCATTAGCCTTTGAAGGACGCCGCCCATTCCAGAATCTTTCGGTGGATTTAATCACCGACCTTCCCCCGGTTGGGGAATTTGACTCGGTAATGGTCGTGGTCGACCATGGCCTTAGTAAGGGGGTAATTCTCGCCCCTTGCTCGAAAATGATAGACGCGGCTGGAATAGCCCGTCTTTTCTTCGAAAAAGTGTTCCTACAATACGGTTTGCACGACAAACTCGTATCCGATCGAGGACCACAGTTTGCTTCAGCGTTCGCCAGAGAGCTAGCCCGACTGCTACAATACGATGTAGCATTATCAATGGCCTATCACCCACAAACGGACGGAGAAACAGAACGGTACAACCAAGAACTGGAAACCTATCTACGGATCTTCTGTGAAGGACAACCCCACAAATGGTTGGAATTGCTACCGATGGCGGAATTTGCGCACAACTCCACCGCTCACTCGGTCACCGGCAAATCCCCTTTTTCACTAATCCTCAGATATGAACCCCGGTCTTACCCGCCCCTCGGACGTACCTTTCTCCTGGCCTTAGAACAAAGACTCTCTAGCATGGAGGATGCACAAAAAGAAGCACAGGCAGCCCATGTATTAGCACAACAACAAATGAAGGAGAGAACACTCTCTCGCTTCAAACCTTGGAAAATAGGAGACAAGGTCTGGCTTGAAACCAGAAACCAGAAACTCCAAGTACCCTCAAGGAAACTCTCCCAGAAGCACACTGGTCCCTTCGAGATCACGAAGGTGGTATCAGCCGTAGCCTTCCAATTAAAGCTACCTGCCCAATGGAGAATCCACAACGTGTTCCACGTGTCCCTACTCTCCCCATACCGGGAAACGCCAGAACACGGACCCAACTTCACCCGACCCCCTCTGGAACAAATTGGAGTGGAAGAGGAATATGAAATTGAATCCATCATCAATCATCGGGGTTCAAAAGGCCGAAGGCAGTACCTCGTACACTGGAAAGGATACACCGCCGCAGAGCGGACTTGGGAACCCGAGTCCAATCTTGGAAACGCCAAGACCACGCTAAAGGAGTATAAAAGCCGGCATGAACTCTGATGGAGTTCCAATGCCAAAAGAAGAGCTCTCCTCGCTTCTTATCACTATCTCCTGCGTTTCCGCCGCTCTTACCCAAGCCAGACTCCAAGTACGCTACCCCGACCTTGACGTTCCTAAGCATGCCCAGGAACACAAGTGTCTCTGCCATATAAACGGCTGTCCATATCATTACTCCTGGTAGATGTCCCACGACAATGCACCCCTTCCCCTCTCTGAACACCTCCAACGTCTCCCCGACTACGCCCAGCGCATTTACTATGCCGGACTTCTGGAGGACAGAGACTCCCTCGCCGCCCTTAGAGCCATTCCATTCTTCCTTTGCAACCCCAGCCTCATCCAGCTTGTTGAGCTATTCAGGCTGTATGGTTCCCTTCGAACCCTTCTCACCCGGCCCCCCTGGAGCGAGACAGGTGCCCATCACCTCGGAGAGACGCACCCCACGACGATCTTACTGCAGATTCGTCAAACCATCCTGGACTACCTCCACGACGAGGGGTTCAACTTTTCCGTCTCACTCCTCCCCTTCCGCCATCTCGAATGACACCTCGCTCCCGTCCTCTTCTCACTCACGCAAGAGGAGCGTACATTTTTCTTTGCCCCTCGTAATGCAGCCACCCCCGCCCGCTCGACCAGAGGACAACCCTCTGTTGCCGAACCTTCTAGGAAAGGTCTCCGCAGAAGTCTTGGCCTTAACGGAGTTGATCAACTCCCTGCAACGCCAACTAGACGACCAAGTGAAAGCACCAGAGACACCTCAGCCTCGGATGCCGACTCCACCGCCACCCTCGTCGATAGACCTGCCACCCCCGTACCAACCCAGCCCATCCTTACTCCAGTCGAACGACCCCTTTCGGGTCCCACCAGACGCCTACGCCGACGAGGTGCCGTGGTTTTCTCAGCCAGCCTCCCATCCCATCCTGCTTCCCTCGCCAACCCTATTCCCCCCTCATTGGGAGACTCTGCAGCGAGGAGCCCTCCAGCTCCCCCCGTTCCCATCCCTCAATCACAGTCCCGGAACCCCTTTGTCCACCCAAATGGCATACCTCCAGTGGATGATCATCCCCATGCCGTGGACGTATCCGCCAACGCTTCCCCCTCCCCTCATCATTCCATCACCGAGCGAGTCTGCTATGAGTGCCACCAACCAGGGCACCTACGCACAGAGTGCCCCCAATACCATTGCCCCTACTGCAACGTGGTTGCCCCCGGACATCCACAGTATCGTTGCCCTCAACGACACTGCACCACTTGCCAATGACTCAGGCACTCCTGGCAGGTCTGTCTTCGAAATGACCTACTAGATGACGCATGGGACCTCTCCGACTACCTCGTCAACGACGGAGATAGAAGCTCTTGAGGTGGAACTTCAAGACTACGAGGAGGGTAATGTTACGGTTAGTGAGGGGGTATTACCTTTTTCGCTACCTACACCACCCCTCACTCCGGGTCTATGGGATGACCTCCTCTTTGACTCCGGCGATCTCCTTTGGAACGGCGATCTCCTCACCCCGGCACTGGACGACACCGCCTTCTAGGCTGTGTAGGGTGATGGCCACTGCCATCATGGCTGGCAGTGGCACGGATCTTTCCTTTTATTTCATATTACTTACGGACCATTTCTTCTCGGCTATGCTCTCTTGTGCATAGCCTCGTATTTCCAACTCTCCCCGATCCCATCTTGGCCGCTTATGATACGTTTATTTATGGTCTCAGGAAGCCTCCCCTAAATTACCTAAAAACCTATATATAGAAGGCTTCCATCCCCATGTAAACTCTAACCTTGATCTACATAATATACCGTGTAATCACCCGTTCCGCTCGCTTCGCTCTACCGCCTCACCCACTTAGAGTTGGAAGTCATCTCCGCCGTTGCGCTTCTGATCTTCCTGATCATCAGCACCCCTTTTTGCTGCCTGTCTGCAGAACGCCGACACCGTCGGGGCAGTTTGCCACAGGAGCATTGTCATCGACACTAGAGCGCTAGGACCCCTTGTGTCCTAGGCTAGGTTCTGTCGATCCCTCTGCTGTTAGAGTGCTAGGGCTCTCCACCCTAGACTAGGTTTCAGTCGTATAGAGGAAGAGACGTGTTCGACCACATCGCCTGTGGTTGGGAACGAAACACGGTCGTGTCACTTGTCACGTGTGCCGAGTCGACGTAACATTTATGGTTTCCAGAAGCCTCCCCTAAATTACCTATAACCATATATATAGAGGCTTCTTACTGCCCATGTAACTCTAACCTTGATCTACACAATATACCGTGTCTGGTCAATCAGTTCTGCTCGCTTCGCTCTACCACCTCACACGCTTAGAGTTGGAAGTCATCTCTGCTGTCGCACTTCTGATCTTCTTGATTATATGCATCCCCTTTTGCTGCTTGTCTGCAGAACGCCGACACCATCGGGGCAGTTTGCCACAAGAGCATCATCATTGACACTAGAGCGCTAGGACCCTTTGTGCCTAGGCTGGGTTCTGTCAATCCCTCTGGCATTAGAGTGCTAGAACCCTCCATCCTAGACTAGGTTCTGCCCGTATAGAGGAAGAGACCTGTTTGACCACATCGCCTGTGGTAGGGAACGGAACATGGTCATGTCACTTGTTATGCATGCCAAGTTGGTGTAACAAAAGATCAAGGTTTTAAACTGTGAAGTACCATTGCGTCTTCACAATCCATCATCAACTGAAGGTTCAGACAATGACTACAGAGGTAGTCACCCCGGGTCGAAACCATCTGCCGCATCAATCTCTCAGCCCTTTTAGGGTCTGACTCGGAAGAAGAAGCTACTCCAACACGTGCTTCTACCCCATACTCCGAAATGTCTTCATCAAGAAGAATCTCAGGGTCATCCCACTTTCCCGACCCAGCCGCCTGTCCATCTCCCCCGCCATCCAGATCACCAGGTTTTCCAGGTGCTCTCCGCTCACATTCCGCGACCCCATTGGTAGATCCTTTCCCTCTGCCTGTTAAGAATGGACAACTCCGATGCAACTCTGATGAACCAGAGTTACTTGAGGGTGTCGGGACTTGGCTTCACCTTATGTGATGTGCCCTTGCTCGAGTCCGATGTTCCGGATTTCTAGGACATAGGAGGATCAGAGGTACAGACTCGACGTGGTCGAATATCAAGTCGAGTGGAGGTCAGAGTGAGTCGTTGAGACTTGGATGGAGGACAGGAGTGATGTTTAGAGTTGATATTTGAACTGATTCTACAGGAGTAGTACCGAGGGTTTATATACTATCGGAATCAAGATTACTAACGGAGTTCATAAGGTGTAATGAGTAAGTAGCTGAGTAAGGAGAATGGAGATGGGACCTGGCCGGAGCGGTGCTCCTAAGCGAGACAGACACTGGTTCGGAGACAGCTAGGAAGCATGACTAGGATGGATGAGGAAACATAGGTTTATGTATGAATGAAGAAGTATGAATACTAAACGGGGGTCACAAGTCTGAGGATATGAGAGCGTACTCCGAGGGAGAATGCACCGGAGTTGTGGATGGAGGTCCGGAGTTGGACTTGTCGAGTTACACGGGATATGACACTGCCACAATCAGAACCGATTATTGTAGACCCACCCTCAGGTGAGGAAGAGCTCTTTACTGGAGACACAATCCAGCCACTGGATCTCAGCAGTGTCACTAGAAGGACCCAACCGGATTTAGACTCAGACGATGAAGACATGCCCGAGATTAAAGCTGCACTCCCTGAGGAGTTTAGTGGAAATATAGAGGACGCCAGGTGATGGCTCCTTGCTATGGAGGCATACTTCTCACTTCATACACAGTATGACGAGAATGCCAAGCAGTATACGCTCTTGAACAGGATGTCCAAGGGCTGAGGAAGGGCCTTCGCAGAGGCCTGGCACATGAAGCTTGCTGATGCAGCTGTGCCGAACGCAGAAAAGACCTACACCAAGATAAAGGAGGCATTCATGACAACCTTCTCCCCCCACAACTCCAAGGACATGGCCAAGGCCAAGATATCAAACATGACCCAAGGGAAATCATCATTCAATGACTTCCTCTCTCGCTTCACCCTCCTTGCTGTACAAACGGGAGCAATGGAGATGTCAACTATTGCTGAGTGGTTCCTCCATGCTTTGGATCCACGAATCCTCCAACAACTCGTCAATTGTGGAATTTTGGATACCGCCACCTTGATTGAGCAGATCTACGACAAGGCATCTGCTATCAAAACAGGGTTTCAAAGAATGAGAGCAATCCAACGAGGGACCCCCACTCACTACAGAGGAGGAAGGAGTTCCAGGGATCCCAATGCTATGGACGTGGACCGACTCACCCTAGATCCTCCTACCTGTACTCACCTAATGCACGAGAATAGGTGCTTTGTCTGCCAGAAGACGGGGTGCTCCACCAGAAATCATCCAGGGTATGTGCCTAACAACTGCAAGAAGAAACCCTCGACGGCTTATATCCAAACCACCACCACCACCACCATTGAGAAACTGCTTGGGGCAGTTCCACACACACGCAATGGGGGCAGCCCATCAGAACCCTTGGACAGGTACATAGCCAGTCTTGTCAAGAACAAGGGGAAGGACACGGTCCTTTGGATGTTGTGTCAGAGCTTTGACACCAGGCTTGATGAACATGAAGACCCACTGGACATGGGTATGGAGTCAGACGAACAGGCTGCAAATGAATGGGATGAGGCTATTAATGAGTGCTCACTAGATTCCATCTTTCCCACATCCCTTTCCACTGAATCGCATTTTTAAATGGAGGAGGTAAACCAACGTTGCTTTCCTCCTACATGATAGCCCCTGTATTTATTTCCGGATCAAAAAGAAATTCTATTTGTATCCCCCTAAAGATCCGGAAACCAGGGAAATTCGTTGGCAAAATGTGCTTCTCGATAATGGAGCCACTGGTTGTTTCATCTCAAGAAAACTGGTGGCACAGCTACAACTATTGGTCTGCAAATTGGAACATCCAATCTGAGCATGGAATGTGGACGGTACCCAGAATCAGTCTGGACAGATTCGGTTCAAGACAATGATTGTCTTGGACTATAGAGGACTAATGGAGCAGCGGGACCTTCTAGTCCTGGAATGCGGCAAGGATGACATCATCCTAGGACTCCCTTGGCTATGGGCCGTCAACCCAGAAATTGACTGGAAGAGTGGACAGGTAACTATTGTTGCCAACCCAAATCCTAAGAAAGGACTCGATCTGCACAATGACTAGGCTTGCTTATAGAAAGAAGAGGATGATGGGGAAACCCAACAAGAACTTGACTGGAGTTCTTGGGGCATTGACATTTGATCTTATATACTACTACATGGTGTTTGTACATATTGACTACTGGTCTGTGCGTCAGGTACAGTAGGGTCTAGGGTATGATATTATAGATAAGAAATGACGTCATAGGTCTAGGTTGTTATAGACTCTGACGGAAATTAAAGATAAGGGTGTTGGAGCAGTTAAGAAGTCTGAAGAAATAGACCGTTCTAGAGGGATCACATGATGAGTCATGTGACGTTCTCATGGTCACATGATGCGAAAAAGAATAAATGAAAATAAGTTTGTAACACTACTCCCCTCCTATGGTTTGCATTCCAGGCGAGACCAAATAGGCACAGGAGTTGTGAAAGTTTCGTACAGTTTAAATAAAGAGTCAAAATTGGCCTGAAGCATACATAGCTTTTGAGGCGCATTGGGTTTTCTTTGATAAAAGTCCGAGATTGCCGCTTTGGCCAAGGATAAATTAGATGCAGGTTCCCAGGTTCGATCTTCGTCACTGTATCCTTTCCAGTGTATGAGGAATTCCAGGCATCGCCCTTTGAGTCGTGAGTTTACTACGTATTCGACCTCATACTCTTCATTTCCTTTGTCAAAAACCTGGACCGGTCCAGGTTTATAAGTAGGTTGTCCGTTAAGTTGTTCCTTGTAGAGTTTGGTACAACTAATATTTACGACTGGATGGATTTTCATGGAAGAGGGGAGCTTAAGCTCAACCACATTCGTTCCGACTATCTTAATTATGTTATAGGGGCCCAGCCACCATTCGGTTAATTTAGGGGATTGCTGAGTTTGTTTTAGGTTAAGGTGTTCCATTGATAACCAAACCTTGTCTTTCAACTGATAAATAGGAGTGTTGCTGTGTTTCTTATCAGCAGACACTTTCATCCTGTTTTTGGCTTTTTCTAGGTTTTCTTTGACTTGCTCTAACGTCCGAGCGAAGTCATGAGAGAAGTCCAAGGCTGCTGGAGCCTTAGTGTCAAGTGGTTCTATTCCCATTTGTGGAGTGTATGAGCAAGTGACTTTGAATGGCAACTTTCCGGTAGCCGAGTGAACTTTGTTATTATATGAGAATTACGCCAGTGCAAGCCAATCAGCCCATTCATTCTGCTTTTCTGCCCTGAAGAGGTGGAGATACTGCTGGAGATCTCGGTTAACTCTTTTGGTTTGTCCATCGGTCTGGGGGTGGAATGCCGTGGACATTTTTAGATCAATCTGTAGCATCTTGGCCAGATCTTTCATTACTTGTGCAGAGAATTGGGGTCCGCGATTGGATATAATAGAGCATGGAAGTCCATGGGTTTTCCAAACGTGGTCATGGTATAGCTTTGCCATGCCGAGTGACATAATAGTTTTAGTCGTAGGAATAAATACGACCTCTCCTTTGAGAAACAGTCAACTACCACGAGGACGGTATCATATCCATTAGACATGGGGAGATCCATTGTGAAGTCTGCGGAGATGTCCTGCCAGGGACTTTCTGGAATAGGATTAGGGAGTAATTTGCTGGCTGGTGCAGCATTTGAAGGTTTCATCTGTTATGAACTCATTTTCATTTATTCTTTTTCGCATCACATGACTGTGTGAACATCACATGACTAATCACATGACCCTTCTAGACCGGCCTATTTCTTCAGACTTCTCGGCCACTCTAACACCCTTATCTTTAATTTCCGTCAGAGTCTAAAACGACCTAGACCTATGACGTTATTCCTTATCTATGATATCATACCCTAGACCCTACTGTACCTGATGCACAGACCAGTAGTCAATATGTACAAACATCATGTAGTAGTATATAAGACTGAATGTCAACGCCCCAAGAACTCCAGTCAAGTTCTTGTTGGGTTTCCCCATCAATCCTCTTTTCTCTACCAGCAAGTCTAGTGGTTGTGCAGATCGAGTCCTTTCTTAGGATTTGGGTTGGCAACATTAGAACTTGACTTTCACTCTCGAAACCACTCTATTCTGTATACTGTCACACACGGCCCCTAGCGTTAAAGGGATATAGCTGGACCCCAGGCTTAAGGGGATTAGTTTACATTCTATACCGCCACTTGGCTTTTCTCGTCTTTTATGTACGCCAGCGCACTAGAGCGTCTGAAGGGTGTTAGCTGTCTAGGGCGCACCAGGGGTACCCTCGAGCAGGTTGAACATGTTTAAAAACCGCCCCAAACTCCTTCATCTTCCTTTGGGAATACGTTCCCATGTCCTCGTGAGGCACATTAAAATTTTTACATATGAAGTACCTATGGTTACATCGGGAAGGCTATTGGCCCGAGTAACATTACAAACGGTTTTAGCGACACTCAGATCTTTGATCTTTGAGTGGACCGTTTTATGAACTACAATGCATATGTGAAGTTCAAGTACAAGGACGAAGCTCGTCTCTTCTTCAGAACCCCCTTGGTGGATCCGAACGACATTCCCGAGCTACTTTACCCCGAGATCAAAGAAGAGGAACTCAATGTTTCCTACCTCCTTAACAACGACATATTCGAGGATCTTCCAGAACCGGGTCTCCTACCTTACATACGTAACCCAGCATCTCCCCTCCGCACATTCGCAGTTCCACAAGACCAGGAACTCGAACAACAATTAAACCAAGCTGTCCGACAATTGGGGCTTGAGAGGGTTGACAGACCCCTACGACCAAGACCCCTCCTTCGAAGACCCAACCGTCTCCCCACCACCATCACCAAGGCCACCGACAATGGCAACCAACGAAGAGCTCGCCGCTCTCATCGCCGGCCTACAGGCCACAATCATGCAGCTCCAACAAGACATCAGGAGCACCCAATCAAGGGCAAGGGATGCAGAACAGGCCGCGGCGCAACCTCGCGCTGAGGTCAAAATTTCACAGAAAGTCGAAGTATGCCCTGACCCTGGCATGTACGATGGCTCTTATGAGAAATTCAACGAATGGTGGGTCAAGATTGGAGTATACCTCGAGATGAACGAGGAAACTTTTACCTCCAACAAGGACAAGTGCATCGCCATATGGACACACATCAGCACAAAAGAAGGACGTGACAAGAATGGAGCAGGCAGCTGGGCCCGAAACCAGTTGCAAAAATATTTAGGCATGAACAAGCATCTCTGGCCTGATGCTATGGACTTGGCAAAAGGAGTCAAGGCCCGCTTCCTCCCCAGTCTAGAAATAGACCAAGCGCTCGCGAAACTCGCCGAGCTCAAACAAGGTCCATGTGAGAGGACCGAAGATTATCTCACGAAGTGGATCTCCCTATATGAGAGGGCAGACGCAGGAGACCCCATGGGTATATATTTCCTGGAGAGAAATACCCGTGAAGAGATCATTCGCCTGATCTTCCAAAATGGCGAAAGAGAAACGACAGTGGAGGCCTACGTCAAGGTCATAAAGACGTACAGCAACAATATCGAGGCCTTCGCAATGAGAGGCAATCAGGGGCATGTCTGGCAAAACGCACGAAACCAAGGACAAGCCGCCTCTTCATCAGGCACAAAGACTTACGGCAGACGAGGCGAACCTATGGACATTGATGCAGTCCAGAAAGGTAAATGTTTCAACTGCCAAGGCCCGCACCTGGCTAAAGCGTGCCCAAGACCAAAGAAGGAATGCACCGAGTGCAAGTTCCTTGGGGGAGGGCATAGCCAAAGGTGCTCAAAATATCGCAGTGTCCAAGCTGCTTCAACTGGGGATTCAGACAAATCGGATTTGGGCGCAAGCCCTAAGGAGGATTCGAGAATCCGATCCCTAGAAGGGATGGACTTCGAGGCCATGAAGGCCTTCTTCTATGATATGAAAGAGACAGAAAAAAGCAAAGGCAATTGAGCAAACCGGGTGCTCAGTTGCCTAAGTCTACAGAAAAATGGCCTGATGCAGTGCTTGGCCAAAATAGATATACATATTTAGAAGTAGAATACGGACAAGAAGAACAGGACTTCTTTGATACAAAAACTGATGTATCTACACCTTTTTCTACCGAAACTGGGACTCACGAAAGTGAGCTTGCTGCACGGGAATGCAGGCTTAATTCGGTTTTTGATAAAAACAAAAAAATTATGTCAGAAACCCCGGAACGGATTCTTGTACGATCCGTAAATCAAAAGCTCAAGATCTGTCTAGAGATCAACGTCGCACCAGCAACGAATAAAAAGAAGTGAACGACGACTAAAGCACTCTTAGACAGTGGAGCAAATGGGATCTTCATTGATCGAAAGTGGATAGCTGCCCACAAAATCCCTATCAAGGAACTCGCTCGTCCTATTCTGGTCTACAATGTTGACAGAACAAAGAATTTGGCAGGAAGCATAACCCACAATGCCGAAATACTTGTAGACTACAAAGGACACCGCAAAATCATGACGGCAGAAGTTATGGATCTTGGCAAAAATCTGATTATTTTAGGATACACCTGGTTGATGAAACACAACCCAAGTATAAACTGGCAGACAGGCGACGTCAGTTTAACCAGGTGCCCACGATCCTGTAAATTATTATCATATGAATCTGTGTGCCTCAGATCCCTGGAGGAAAAGGAACTGAACGATATGCCCTACATCTACTGACGACTCAAAGCTCTGGATAAGCCTATGGAGAAGAAAGAACCCACGATTGAGGAAATGGTACCCAAATGCTACCACAAATACCTCGACACGTTCACGAAGAAAAGTTTGGAACGTATGCCACTCCGAAAACTGTGGGATCATGCGATCGAAATGAAAGAAGGGTTTCAACCTAAAAAGGGTCAACTAATTCCCCTTTCCCCTATGGAGCAAGACGAAGTCTCCGCTTTTATTGATGATCAGCTAGCAAAAGGGTATATTAGACCCTCAAAATCTCCACAAATGTCACCGGTATTCTTCGTACCAAAGAAAGACAATAAGAAACAAATGGTACAAGATTACCGCTATTTAAACGAGGGCACGATAAAGAACAATTACCCCCTACCGCTTATAGCACAGCTTGTTGACAAGCTCAAAGGGGCTACATTATTTACAAAAATGGACCTACGCTGGGGATATAACAACGTAAGAATCAAAGAAGGAGACGAATGGAAAGCTGCGTTCATCTGTCACAGGGGAGCTTTCGAACCTCTCGTGATGTACTTCGGACTCTGCAACTCCCCCGCTACGTTTCAAACGATGATGAACGACATCTTCCACGATCTGCAAGCAGTCGTGATCGTTTACATCGACGATATTCTAATTTTTACGGACAATAACGAGAAGAAACACAACGAAATCATCCTTGAAGTGTTACAAAGGCTAAAGGAAAATGACCTGTACCTTAAGCCCGAAAAATGCTTCTTCAAAGTACCCAAAGTAGACTTCCTGGGAATGGTCGTATCGGCCGATGGAGTCGAAATGGAGAAAGAAAAGATGGACGCAATCCAAGCTTGGCCAATGCCTAAAAACATAAAAGGAGTTAGAAGCTTCCTTGGCCTTGCGAACTTTTACCGTCGATTTATAAAGGACTTCTCAATCAAATCTAGGCTGTTGAACGACCTAACAAAAAAAGACATGAAATGGACATGGTCCAAAAAAGAACAATCGGCATTCGATATGCTGAAGAAAGCATTCACCATGGCACCTATACTCGCCTACCCAGACAACGACAAAACGTTTAGGCTTGAATGCGATGCATCAGACTTTGCAACAGGTGCTGTGCTATCTATAGAAAAAGAAGGAAAATGACATCTGGTAGCTTTCTCTTCCCACAGTATGTCCCCCGAACAGAGAAACTACACGATCGCCGACAAAGAAATGTTGGCCATAATCCTTGCTCTGGAGCAATGGAGGCACTATTTAGAAGGAACGAAAGACCAATTCGAAATATGGTCCAATCACGCCAACCTTCAATATTTTATGAAATCACAAGATTTGAACTGGAGACAGGCCAGATGGGCTCAGTATCTCACATGGTTCAACTATCTATTAGTAAAGAAGCCTGGCGCCCAAATGGGGAAAGCCGACGCCCTCTCCCGACGTGAAGACCACATGCTCGGAATCGAGAATGACAATAAGGGCGTAACGGTAATACCCGAATCACGTGTTTGCAGGACGAACAAAGTAATTAATGTAAAAGGAGAAGAAGAGAAAATAATGGAGGCAGTCTGGAATGCCCAATCTAAATTAAAAGAAGGCGAACCAAAGGGTTCCACCCTGTCAAACGAAGGACTGGTCCTTCTAGAAAAGAAAATTTACGTACCTGAGGAAAAAGAACTCCGTCAGGATATTATAACTTTATACCACAACTCCACCTTAGCCGGACACGGTGGCGCAGAGAAAACTTACAAGTTAGTCTCACGCTACTACATATGGCAAGGTATCCGAATGGACATTAAAGACTATTGTTCCTGATGCGAAAGATGTGCTCGGATGAAACCATCAAATGCCACCCCAGCCGGCAAACTACTTCCTAACCCTATTCCGGAAGGTCCCTGGCAGGACATCTCCGCAGACTTTACTACGGATCTATCCACATTTAACGGATACGACACCGTCCTCGTGGTGGTAGACCGCTTCTCCAAAGAAGTTGTATTTATTCCCATGACTAAAACTATTATGTCACTCGGCACGGCAAAGCTATACCGTGACCATGTATGGAAAACACACGGACTTCCATGCTCTATTATATCCAATCGCGGACCCCAATTTTCTGCTCAAGTGATGAAAGATCTGGCCAAGATGCTACAGATCGATCTAAAAATGTCCACGGCATTCCACCCCCAGACCAATGGACAAACCGAAAGAGTTAACCAAGATCTCCAGCAGTATCTCTGCCTCTTTACGGCTGAAAAGCAGAACGAATGGGCCAATTGGCTCGCACTGGCGCAATTCTCCTATAATAACAAGGTTCACTCGGCTACTGGAAAGTCACCATTCGAAGTCACTCGCTCATACGCTCCACGAATGGGTATCGAACCACTTGATATAAAGGCTCCGGCAGCCTCGGACTTCTCACATGACTTCGCTCAGACGTTAGAGCAAGTCAAAGAAAACTTAGAAAAAGCCAAAAACAAAATGAAAGCATCTGCTGATAAGAAGAGAAGCGATGTCCCTATTTATAAGCCGAAAGATAAGGTCTGGTTATCAATGGAACACCTTAACCTTAAACAAACTCGGCAATCTCCTAAATTAACTGAACGATGGCTAGGTCCATATGATGTAATTAAGATGGTCGGAACGAACGCGGTTGAGCTTAAGCTCCCCTCTTCCATGAAAATCCATCCAGTCGTTAATATTAGTCGTACCAAAGCATACAAGGAACGACTTCACGGACAACCTACTTATAAGCCTGGACCAGTCCAGGTTACCGATGAAGGAAACGAAGAGTACGAAGTCGAATATGTAGTAGACTCACGGCTCAAAGGGCGACGCCTGGAATTTCTCGTTCACTGGAAGGGATACAGTGACGAAGATCAAACCTGGGAACCCGAAAGTAATTTATCCTCGGCTAAAGACGCCATCACGGACTTCTACAAAAGAAAACCCAATTCGCCTCATAAGCTACGAATGCTTCAGGCCAACTTTAACTCTTTATTTAAACCTTACGAAACCTTCACAACTCCTGTCCCTATCTGGTCTCGCCTGGAATGCGAACCATAGGAGGGGGGTAGTATTACGAACTTATTTTCATTTATTCTTTTTTGCATCATGTGACCATGTGAACATCACATGACTAATCACATGACCCTTCTAGACTGGCCTATTTCTTCAGACTTCTCGGCCGCTCTAACACCCTTATCTTTAATTTCCGTCAGAGTCTAAAACGACCTAGACCTATGATGTCATTCCTTATCTATGATATCATACCCTAGACCCTACTGTACCTGATGCACAGACCAGTAGTCAATATGTACAAATATCATATAGTAGTATATAAGACCGAATGTCAATGTCCCAAGAACTCCAGTCAAGTTCTTGTTGGATTTCCCCATCAATCCTCTTTTCTCTACCAGCAAGTCTAGTGGTTGTGCAGATCGAGTCCTTTCTTAGGATTTGGGTTGGCAACATCATCCGAGCACATCTTTTGCATCAGGAACAATAATCCTTAATGTCCGTTCGCATACCTTGCCATATATAGTAGCATGAGACTAACTCGTAAGTCTTCTCTGCACCACCATGTCCAGCTAAGGTGGAGTTGTGGTATAGTGTTATGATGTCCTGACGGAGTTCTTTCTCCTTAGGCACGTAGATTTTCTTTTCTAGAAGGACCAGTCCTTCATCTGATAGGGTGTAACTCTTTGATTTGCCTTCTTTTAATTTAAAGTGTGCGTTCCAGACAGCTTCCATTACTTTTTCTTTTTCTCCTTTTATATTAATTACTTCGTTCATCCTACAAACACATGATTCAGATATTACTGTTATGCCTTTGTTATCATTCTTAATTCCGAGTGTATGGTCTTTGTTGCCGACCCAAATCCTAAGAAAGGACTCAGCCTGCACAACGACTAGACTTGCTTAATAGAGACAAGAGGACTGTGGGGAAACCCAACAAGAACTTGACTAGAGTTCTTGGGGCGTTCACATTCGACTATATATACTAGTATACATTGTTTGTACATATTGACTACTGGTCTGTGTGTTAGGAACAGTAGGTTCTAGGGTATGATGTCATAGATAAGAGATGACGTCATTGGTCTAGGTCGTTCTAGACTTGACGGAAATTAAAGATAAGGGGCTTAGATCGGTTGAGAAGTCTGAAGGAATAGACCGGTCTAGAGGGATCACGTGATGAGTCATGTGATGTTCACACGGTCACGTGATGCGAAAAAGAATAAATAAAAATGAGTTCGTAACACTACCCCCCTCCTATGGTTCGCATTCCAGGTGAGACCAGATAGGGATAGGAGTTGTGAGTGTCTCGTAAGGTTTAAATAATGAATCAAAGTTTGCCTGAAGCATACGTAGCTTTTGAGGCGAGTTGGGTTTACGTTTATAAAAGTCTGTGATGGCGTCTTTTGCCGAGGATAAGTTATTTTCGGGTTCCCAGGTTCGATCTTCGTCACTGTATCCTTTCCAGTGCACGAGAAATTCCAGGCGAGACCCTTTGAGCCGTGAGTCTACTATGTGTTCGACCTCGTACTCTTCGTTTCCTTCGTCGGTCACCTGGACCGGTCCAGGTTTATAAGTAGGTTGTCCGGGTAGTCGTCCTTTGTACGGTTTGGTACGACTAATATTAACTACGGGATGGATTTTCATGGAAGAGGGGAGCTTAAGCTCAACCGCGTTCGTTCCGACCATCTTAATTACATCATATGGTCCAAGCCATCGTTCGGTTAATTTAGGTGATTGCCGAGTATTTTTAAGGTTAAGGTGATCTGTTGACAACCAGACCTTATCTTTTGGCTGATAGATAGGGGCATCGCTTCTCTTCTTGTCGGCAGATGCTTTCATTTTGTTTTTGGTGTTTTCTAGGTTGTTTTTGACTTGCTCTAGCGTTTGAGCGAAGTCGTGAGAGAAGTTCGAAGCTGCCGGAGCTTTTAAGTTAAGCGGTTCGATACCCATTCAAGGAGCGTAGGAACGAGTAACTTCGAAAGGTGACTTTCCAGTAGCCGAATGAACCTTATTATTATATGAGAATTGCGCCAGCGTGAGCCAATCGGCCCATTCTTTCTGCTTTTCGGCCGTAAAGAGGCGGAGATACTGCTGGAGATCCCTGTTGACTCTTTCGGTTTGTCCATCGGTCTGAGGGTGGAATGCCGTGGACATTTTGAGTTCAATCTGTAGCATCTTGGCCAGATCTTTCATGACTTGTGCAGAAAATTGGGGTCCGCGATCGGATATAATTGAATGAGGGAGTCCGTGTGTCTTCCATACGTGGTCACGGTATAGCTTTGCCGTGCCAAGAGACGTAATGGTTTTCGTTGTGGGAATAAATACGGCTTCTTTGGAAAAGCGGTCTACCACTACGAGAACGGTGTCGTATCCATTCGACGTTGGTAGATCCGTTGTGAAGTCCGCGGAGATGTCCTGCCAGGGACCTTCTGGAATAGGATTAGGTACTAATTTGCCGGCCGGAGCGGCATTGGAGGGTTTCATCCGAGCACATCTTTCACATCAGGAGCAATAGTTTTTAATGTCCGTTCGGATTCCTTGCCATATATAGTAGCGTGAGACTAACTCGTAAGTCTTCTCTGCGCCACCGTGTCCGGCTAAGGTGGAGTCGTGATATAGAGTTATGATATCCTGACGGAGTCCGTTCTCCTCAGGCACGTAGATTTTCTTTTCTAGAAGGACCAGTCCTTCGTCTGATAGGGTGGAACCCTTTGGTTCGCCTTCTTTTAATTTAGTTTGGGCATTCCAGACTGCCTCCATAATCTTTTCTTCTTCTCCTTTTACATTTATTACTTGGTTCGTCCCACGAACACGTGATTCTGGTATTACCGTGACACCCTTGTTGTCATTTTCTATTCCGAGCGTGTGGTCTTCGCGTCAGGAGAGGGCATCAGCTTTACCCATTTGAGCGCCAGGCTTCTTTACTAATAGATAATTGAACCTCGTGAGATATTGGGCCCATCTGGCTTGTCTCCGGTTCAGATCTTGGGATTTCATAAAATATTGAAGGTTTGCATGATCTGACCATATCTCGAATTGGTCTTTTGTTCCTTCTAAATAATGTCTCCATTGCTCCAGAGCAAGGATTATGGCTAACATCTCTTTGTCGGCAATTGTGTAGTTTCTTTGCTCCGGGGCCATGCTGTGGGAGGAGAAAGCTACGGGGTGCCATTTTCCTTCTTTTTCAATAGATAGTACGGCGCCTGTTGCGAAGTCTGATGTGTCGCACTCTAGCCTAAACGTTTTATCGTTGTCCGGATAGGCGAGTATCGGTGCCGTAGTAAATGCCCTTTTTAGCATGTCAAATGCCGATTGTTCTTTTTCAGACCATGTCCATTTTATATCCTTTTTTGTTAGGTCGTTCAACGGCCTTGATTTAATCGAGAAGTCCTTTATGAAGCGACGGTAAAAGTTTGCGAGGCCGAGGAAACTTCTAACTCCTTTTACGTTTTTAGGCGTAGGCCAGGCTTGGATTGCGTCCGTTTTCTCTTTCTCCATTTCGATTCCGTTGGCCGATACGACCATTCCTAGGAAATCTACTCTGGGTACTTTGAAGAAGCATTTTTCGGGCTTCAGGTATAGGTCGTTTTCCTTTAGCCTTCGTAACACTTCAAGGACGATTTCGTTGTGCTTCTTTTCATTATTGTCCGTGAAAATAAGAATATCATCGATGTAAACGATTACGACTGCTTGCAGATCGTGGAATATATCGTTCATCATCGTCTGAAACGTAGCCGGGAATTACAAAGTCCGAAGTACATCACGAGAGGTTCGAATGCGCCCCTGTGACAGACGAAGGCTGCTTTCCATTCGTCTCCTTCTTTGATTCTTATGTTGTTGTAACCCCATCGTAAGTCCATTTTTGTGAATAATGTAGCCCCTTTGAGCTTGTCAACAAGCTGCGCTATGAGTGGCAGGGGGTAATTGTTCTTTATAGTGTGTTCATTTAAATAACGGTAATCTTGTACCATTCGTTTCTTATTGTCCTTTTTGGGTACGAAGAATACCGGAGACGTCTGTGGAGATTTTGAGGGTCTAATGTACCCTTTTGCCAGTTGATCGTCAATGAAAGCGGAGACTTCGTCTTGCTCCATTGGGGAAAGGGGAATTAGTCGACCCTTTTTAGGTTGAAACCCTTCTTTCATATCGATCGCGTGGTCCCATGTCTTTCGGAGAGGCATACGTTCCGAACTTGTCTTCGTGAACGTGTCTAGATATTTGTGGTAACACTTGGGTACCATCTCCTCAATTGTGGGTTCTTTCTTCTCTGTAGGCTTATCCAGAGCCTTGAGACGTCGGTATACATAAGGCATGTCGTTGAGCTCCTTTTCCTCTAGGGATCTAAGGAATACAGATTCGTACGACAATAATTTACAGGATCTTGGGCACCTGGTGAGACTGACATCGCCTGTTTGCCAGTTTATGTTTGGGTTGTGCTTTATCAACCAGGTGTATCCTAATATTAACGGATTTTTACCAAGATCCGTGACTTCTGCCGTTATGATTTCACGGTGTCCCTTGTAGTCAACGAGTATCTCGGCATTATGAGTTATGCTTCCTGCCGAGTTCTTTGTGCCGTCAACGTTATAAACGGGGATTGGCCGTGAGAGTTCCTTGATTGGGATTTTGTGGGTGGCAATCCACTTTCGATCAACGAAAATCCCGTTTGCTCCACTGTCTAGGAGTGCCTTTGTCGCCGTGTAATTCCTTTTGTTTGTGGCTGGTGCGACATTGATTTCTAGACAGATTTCTAGCTTTTGTTTCATGGACCGTATGAGGATCCGTTCTGGGGTTTCTTTTGTAATATTTTTATTTTTATTAAAAACCGAATTAAGCCTGCATTCCCGTGCAGCAAGCTCACTCTCGTGAGTCCCGGTTTCGGTAGAAGAGTTCGTAGATACATTGGATCTAGTATCGAAGAAATCCTGTTCTTCTTGTCCGTATTCTACTGCTAAACATTCGTATTTATTTTTTTGTTGGCCAAGCACTGCATCAGGCCTTTTTGCTGGCTTAGGCAACCGAGCACCCGGTTCGCTCAATTGCCTTTGCCTTTTTCCGTCTCTTTCATATCATAGAAAAACGCCTTCATCGCCTCAAAGTCCATGCCCTCTAGGGACTGGATTCTCGAATCTTCCTTAGGGCTTGCGCCCGAATTCAATTGGTCCGTATCCCCAGCTGTAGTAGCTCGGACATTGCGATATTTCGAGCACCTTCGGCTATGCCCTCCCCCAAGGAACTTGCACTCGGTGCACTCCTTTTTAGGTCTTGGGCACACTTTAGCCAGGTGCGGGCCTTGGCAGTTGAAGCACTTGCCTTTCTGGACTGCGTCAATGTCCATGGGCTCGCCTCGTCCACCGTATGTCTTTGCGCCTGAAGAGGCGGCTTGTCCTTGGTTTCGCATGTTTTGCCAGACGCGCCCCTGGTTGCCTCTCATGGCGAAGGCCTCGATATTGTTTCCGTACGTTTTTATGGTCTTTACGTACGTCTCGACCGTTGTCGCCCTTTCGCCGTTTTGGAAGATCAGGCGGATGATCTCTTCTCGGGTATTCTGTTCTAGGAAATAAATTCCCATTGGATCACCGGCATCTGCCCTTTCATATAGGGCGATCCATTTTGTGAGATAGTCTTCGGTCCTCTCACGTGGACCTTGCTTGAGCTCAGCGAGTTTCGCGAGCGCTTGGTCTATCTCCAGACTGGGGAGGAATCTGGCCTTGACTCCTTGTGCTAGTTCCATGGCATCGGGCCAGAGATGCCTGTTTACTCCGAGGTATTTTTGTAACTGGTTATGAGCCCAGCTACCTGCTCCATTCTTGTCACGTCCTTCCTTTGTGCCTATGCGCGTCCAGACGGCTATGCACTTATCCTTGTTTGACGTGAATGTCTCCTCGTTCATTTCGAGGTAGACTCCTATTTTGACCCACCACTCGCTAAACCTCTCGTATGAGCCGTCGTACATGCCGGGGTCAGGGCATACTTCGACTTTCTTAGAAATTTTGACCTCAGCGTGAGGTTGCGCTGCGGCCTGTTCCGCGTCCCTTGCCCTTGATTGGGCGCTCCTGACGTCTTGTTGGAGCTGGAGAATTGTGGCCTGTAGGCCGGCGATGAGAGCGGCGAGCTCTTCATTTGTTGCCATTCTTGGCTGCCTTGGTGAGGATGGTGGGGAGAGGGTTAGGTCGTCGGATGAGGTGTCGGAGTCGGAGGGATCGGTGAGTCCTCTGAGGCCCCAGTTGTGCGACAGCTTGGTTTAATTCTTGTTCGAGTCCCTGGTCTTGGGGAACAGCAAACGTGCGGAGAGGGGATGCCGGGTTGCATACGTAGGGGAGAGGGCCCAGCTCTGGGAGGTCTTCGAAAATGTCGTCGTAGAGAAGGTAGCCTACGTCGAGCTCTTCTTCCTTGATTTCTGGGTAGACGAGTTTGGGGATATCGTTGGGATCCACCGAGGGAGTCTTGAAGAAAAGCAGAGGCTCGTCCTCGTACTCAAACTTCACGTATGCGTTAAAGTTCATATAACGGCCCACTCGAAGGTTAAAAACCTGAGTGTTGCTAAAACTGTTTCTTTGGTGTTACTCGGGCCAATAGCCTTCCCGACGTAACTGTACGTACTTGTATGTAAAACTTTTAAAGTGCCTCACGAGGACACGGGAACGTATTCCCAAAAGAAAGTGAAGAGGTTTTGGGGCGGTTTTAAAACTCGTTCGACCCGCTCGAGGGTACCCCTGGTGCGCCCTAAATAGCTAACACCCTTCAGACGCTCTAGTGCACCGGCGTACGTATAAAGGAGAAAATGCCAAGTGGCGGTATGGAAGTAGAGATAATCCCCTTAAGCCTGGGGTCCGGCTATATCCCTTTAACGCTAGGGGCCGCGTATGAAGATGTGCAGAGAGAGTAGTTTCGAGATGACAGTCAAGTTCTAATGTTGCCGACCCAAATCCTAAGAAAGGACTCAGCCTGCACAACGACTAGACTTGCTTAATAGAGACAAGAGGACTGTGGGGAAACCCAACAAGAACTTGACTAGAGTTCTTGGGGCGTTCACATTCGACTATATATACTACTATACATTGTTTGTACATATTGACTACTGGTCTATGCATTAGGAACAGTAGGTTCTAGGGTATGATGTCATAGATAAGAGATGACGTCATTGGTCTAGGTCGTTCTAGACTTGACGGAAATTAAAGATAAGGGGCTTAGATCGGTTGAGAAGTCTGAAGGAATAGACCGGTCTAGAGGGATCACGTGATGAGTCATGTGACGTTCACACGGTCACGTGATGTGAAAAAGAATAAATAAAAATGAGTTCATAACAGTCTTCACGTCGGGAGAGGGCGTTGGCTTTCCCCATTTGGGCACCAGGTTTCTTTACTAATAGATAGTTGAACCGTGTAAGGTATTGAGTCCATCTGGCTTGCCTCCGATTCAGATCTTGCGATTTCATAAAATATTGAAGGTTTGCGTGGTCTGACCATATTTCAAATTGGTCTTTTGTTCCTTTTAAATAGTGCCTCCATTGTTCCAGAGCAAGGATGATGGCAAGCATCTCTTTGTCAGCAATCATATAGTTTCTCTGCTCCAGTGACATACTATGGGAGGAGAAAGCTACAGGATGCCATTTTCCATCTTTTTCTATAGATAGGACGGCGCCCATTGCGAAGTCCGAAGCGTCACACTCGAGCCTAAACATTTTGTCGTTATCCGGATAGGCGAGTATGGGTGCCGTGATGAAGGCTTTCTTTAGCATATTGAATGCTAATTGTTCTTTTTCTATCCATGTCCATTTCATATCCTTTTTCGTCAGATCATTCAACGGTCTGGATTTAATAGAAAAGTCTTTGATGAAATGATGATAAAAGTTCACAAGGCCAAGGAAGCTTCTAACTCCTTTTACGTTTTTGGGTGTTGGCCAAGCTTGGATGGCATTTGTCTTTTCTTTCTCCATTTTGACTCCATTGGCCGATACAACCATTCCTAGGAAGTCTACTCTAGGTACTTTGAAGAAGCATTTTTTGGGCTTAAGGTACAGGTCGTTTTCCTTTAGCCTTCATAACACTTCAAGGATGATTTCATCGTGCTTCTTCTCATTATTGTCCATGAAAATAAGGATATTGTCGATGTAAACGATCACGACTGCTTGCAGATCGTGGAAGATATCGTTCATCATCGTTTGGAATGTGGCTGGGGAGTTGCAAAGTCCAAAGTACATCACAAGAGGTTCGAAGGCCCCTCTGTGACAGACAAAGGCGGCTTTCCATTCATCTCCTTCTTTTATCCTAATATTATTGTATCCCCAGCATAGGTCCATTTTTGTAAATAGTGTAGCCCCTTTTAGCTTGTCAACAAGCTGAGCGATGAGCAGAAGGGGGTAATTGTTCTTTATTGTGCCCTTGTTTAAATAGCGGTAATCTTGTACCATATGTTTCTTATTGTCCTTTTTGGATACGAAGAACACCGGTGACGTTTGTGGAGATTTAGAGGGTCTAATATACCCTTTTGTGAGTTGATCGTCAATGAAGGTGGAGACTTTGTCCTGCTCCATAGGAGAGAGGGGAATTAATCAACCCTTCTTTGGTTGGAATGTTTCCTTTATTTCGATCGTGTGATCCCACAGTTTTCAGAGTGGCATTCATTCCGAACTTTTCTTCATGAATGTGTCGAGGAATTTGTGGTAACACTTGGGTACCATCTCTTCTACTGTGGGTTCCTTTTTCTCTGTTGGCTTGTCCAGAGCCTTGAGTCGTCAGTATATGTAGGGCATGTTGTTGAGTTCCTTTTCCTCTAGGGATCTTAGGAACACAAATTCGTGGGATAATAATTTACAGGATTGTGGGCACCTGGTTAAACTGACATTGCCTATCTGCCAGTTTATACTTGGGTTGTGCTTTATCAACCAGGTGTATCCTAAAATAATCGGATTTTTACCAAGATCCGTAACTTCTGCCATCATTATTTCATGGTGTCCTTTATAGTCTATGAGTATCTCGGCATTATGGGTAATACTTCCTGCCGAGTTCTTTGTTCCATCGACGTTGTAGATCGGAATAGGACAAGCGAGCTCTTTAACGGTGATCTTGTGGGCAGCAATCCACTTTCAATCAATGAAGATCCCATTTGCTCCACTGTCTAGGAGTGCCTTAGTTGTTGTGCATTTCTTTTTATCTGTAGATGGTGCGATGTCAATCTCTAGACAGATCTCGAGTTTTTGTTTGATGGACCATATGAGGATCCATTCCAGGGTTTCTGACATAATTTTTGTTTTTATTAAAAACCGAATTAAGCCTGCATTCCCATGCAGCAAGCTCACTTTTGTGAGTCCCAGTTTTGGTAGAAGAAATTGTAGATACATTGTCCAATTGTGTATCGCAGAAAGCCTGTTCTTCTTGTCCATATTCTACGTCTAAATATGTGTACCTATTTTGGCTGAGCACTGCATCAGGCTGTTTGTCCACTGGCTTTGGCAACCGAGCATCCGGTTTGCTCAATTGCCTTTGCCTTTTTCCGAGTCCTTCATATCATAAAAGAAGGCCTTCATGGCCTCGAAGTCCATCCCTTCTAGGGATCAGATTTTCGAATTCTCCTTAGGGCTTCCACCCAAATCCGATTTGTCCGAATCTCCAGTCAAAGTAGCTCAGACACTGCGATACTTCGAGCACCTTCTGCTATGCCCTCCCCCAAGGAACTTGCATTCGGCGCATTCCTTCTTGGGTCTTGGGCACGCTTTATCCAGGTACGGGCCTTGGCAGTTGAAGCACTTGCCTTTTTGGACTGCCTCAATGTCCATTGGCTCACCTTGTCCACCGTAAGTCTTTGCACCTGACGAAGAGGCGGCTTGTCCTTGGTTTCACGTGTTTTGCCAGATGCGCCCCTGGTTGCTCCTCATGGTATAAGCCTCGAGGTTGTTACCATAAGTTTTAATGGTCTTTAGGTAACCGTGGACCGTTGTTTCCCTTTCGCCATTGGAGTATATGAGACAGATGATTTCATCTCAGATATTCTTCTTCAGGAAGTAGATTCCCATGACATTGCCAGTGTCGGCTCTTTCATATAGAGCTATCCACTTGGTGAGGTAGTCCTCCATCCTCTCACATGGTCCTTGTTTGAGCTCCATCAATTTTGCCAGTGCAATATCTACCTCGAGTCCAGGTAGAAGGCAGTCCTTAACTCCTTTTGCCAAGTCCTCGGTATCTGGCCATAGGTGGCAGTTTACTCCTATATATTTTTGAAGTTGGTTTCGGACCCAACTTCCTGCTCCGTTTTGGTCTTTTCCTTCTTTCGTCCCAATCCTGGACCAGACTGCGACGCATTTGTCCTTATTGGAGGTAAAGGTTTCCTTGTTCATTTCAAGATATACTCCCAGCTTGACCCACCATTCATTGAACTTGTTGTATGATCCGTCGAACATGCCTGGGTCTGGGCATATTTCGACTTTCTTTGAGACCTTCACTTTAGTGCGGGGTCCTGCCGCCACAGTCTCTGCATCCCTTGCCCTTGTTTGGGCGCTCCTGACGTCTTGTTGGAGCTGCTGAATTGTGGCCTGTAGGCCAGCAATGAGATTTGCCAGTTCCTCATTTGTTGCCATTACGGGCAGCCTTGGTGATGGTGGTGGGGATGCGGTGAGGGGTTCGGAGGAGGTGTCGAGATCTGAGGGTTCTCCTCGTGGGCTCCACAAATTGAAGGACAGCTTGGTTTAGTCCTTGTTCGAGTTCTGGGTTTTGTGGGACTGTGAATGCCCAGAGAGGAGATCATGGGTTTCTTTTGTAAGGTAGTGGACCAGGTTCTGGGAGGTCCTCGTAGATGTCATCATTTAGGAGGTAGGAGATGTCAAGCTCCTATTCTTTGATTTTGGGGTAGACAAGCTCAGAGATGTCGTTTGGGTCCACCGAGGGAGTCCTAAAGAAGAGTAGGGGTTCTTCCTCATACTCAAACTTTACGTATGCATTATAGTTCATGAAACGGCCCACTCAAAGATCTAAGATCTGAGTGTTGCTAAAACCGTTTGGTGCGACTCGGGCCAATAGCCTTCCCAACGTAGCCATGGGTACTTGTATATAAAATTGTGTAATGTGCCTCATGAGGACATGGGAACATATTCCCAAAAGAAGATGAAGGAGTTTTGGGGCAGTTTTTAAATGTGTTCAACCCGCTCGAGGGTACCCCTGGTGTGCCCTAGATAGCTAATACCCTTCAGATGCTCTAGTGTGCTGGCGTACGTAAAAGATCAGAAGTGCCAAGTGGCGGTATAGAATATAGGATAATCCCCTTAAGCCTGGGGTCTGGCTATATCCCTTTAACACTAGGGACCACGTGTAACAATGTGCAGAAGAGTAGAGTGGTTTCGAGTAAACTCAAGTTCTAATGTTGCCGACCCAAATCCTAAGAAAGGACTCGATCTGCACAACAACTAGGCTTGCTTATAGAGAGAAAAGGATGATGGGGAAACCCAACAAGAACTTGACTGGAGTTCTTGGGGCATTGACATTTGATCTTATATACTACTACATGGTGTTTGTACATATTGACTACTGGTCTGTGCGTCAGGTACAGTAAGGTCTAGGATATGATATCATAGATAAGGAATGACGTCATAGGTCTAGGTTGTTCTAGACTCTGACGGAAATTAAAGATAAGGGCGTTAGAGCAGTTGAGAAGTCTGAAGAAATAGACCATTCTAGAGGGATCACGTGATGAGTCATGTGACATTCTCATGGTCACATGATGCAAAAAAGAATAAATGAAAATGAGTTTGTAACAACTATAGTGCCATCGCACTATTGGTGTTATGCCGACTAGGTGTGCATAACAAGTGACACGACCATGTTCCATTCCCTACCACAGGCGATGTGGTCAAACAGGTCTCTTCCTCTATACGGGCAGAACCTAGCCTAGGATGGAGAGTCCTAGTACTCTAGTGCCAGAGGGATGCTCCTACGGCGAACTGCCCCGACAGTGCCGGCATTCTGCGGATAGGCAGCAGGAGAAGGCGCTGATGATCAAGATGATCAGAAGCATGACAGCAGAGATGACTTCCAACTTGAAGCTTGTTAGGCGTTAGAGTGAAGCGAGCGGAACTGAATGACCAATACACAGTATATTGTATAGATCAAGGTTAGAGTTTACATGGGCAGTCAGAAGCCTCTATATATAGATAAGTAGGTGGTTTAGGGGAGGCTTCTGTGAACCATAAATAGTCATACTACATGCGGCCAAGATGGAATCGGGGAATCGGGAGATACGAGGCTGTGTATGAGAGAACACAGCCGAGGAGGAATGGTCCAAAGAGATAACAAATAGAAATGGAAAGATCCATGCCACTGCCTTGCACAGCCATGATGGCAGTGGCCATTGCCTCTACACTGCCTAGAAGGCAGTGTTGTCCAGTGCTGGAGTATGGAAGTTGCCATCCCAGGGGAAAGTGCTGGTGTTGAAGAACAGGTCGTCCCAGAGACCTGGGGAGAGGGGTGGAGTAGGTAGGGAAAAAGGTAGTACCCCCTTGTTAATTGTAACAATTGGTACATGACAGGAGACACCCCTGGTACCATCGAACAAAGATACCTGCTGAGGTATCTGGGCCACGACGAAACGGCTCACGTAGAGGACGAGATCCATTTGGTGACTTGGTCCTGGGAACCCATGCAATGGGCTGGGTTCATCAATGCACACGGAGGAATAGGGCCAGACTGTATGCTCAAGAGAGCTACTCTCTCTATGGCCATCACTCAACAGATGCACAAGGCGAAGATTTCACTCCCGAAAGCCTTCGAGACTTACAGAGACGTCTTTGCAGAGAAGACAAATATGAAACTACCCCCCTCCTGACCATATGATCACACCATTGAGCTTAAGGACTTGTTTGTTCCAAAACCAGCCAAGGCTTACCCTCTGAACCCTGTGGAACAAGAAGCCTGCAAGGAGTTCATCAAAGAACATCTAGAAACGGGGAAGATCTCTCCATTAAAATCTCCCCAAGCCGCCCCCTTCTTTTTCGTCCAAAAGAAGGATGGGAAACTCCAACCTTGCCAGGACTACCGGTATCTAAACAGCCATACCATCAAGAACACATACCCTCTCCCCTTAATTTCCGACCTCATGGATAAATTAAAGGAATTGTCGATCTTTACCAAATTTGACATATGATGGGGCTACAACAATGTTTTGATTAAACCGGAAGATTGCTGGAAGGCCGCTTTCCTCACCCCACTCAGCCTATTCGAACCCAATGTGATGTTCTTCGGGATGTGCAACTCCCCGGCTACGTTCCAGGCTTTCATGGACAACCTATTTGGCGATTACATCACAGAAGGATGGTTGGTGATCTACATGAACAATCTGTTGATCCACTCAACAGATCAGGAGACCCATGATGAAAGGACGCAGAAGATCCTAGAATACTTCCAACAACATGAGATATACTCAAGCTGGAGAAATGTACTTTCTCAGCCGAGGAGGTAGAGTATTTGGGAATGATTGTAGGGAAGAACAGGGTCCGCATGGACCCAACAAAACTCAAGGCCATTAAAGAATGGAAACCACCCACAAACATGAAGGATATCCACTCCTTCATAGGTTTTTGCAATTTCTACTGGAAATTCATCCCCTCCTGCTCCGACATCGCACGTCCTTTACTGGACCTTACCAAGAGCACCACCACTTGGTGCTGGGGCGAAACCCAGGAGAACGCCTTCTGGAAGCTGCAACATGCCTTTACCCAGGAACCGGTTCTAGCCTTTCCTGATACAACAAGGCCCTTTACCCTCATGACTGATGCCTTGCTGACTGCTTTGGAAGCAGTCTTAATGCAATCCGATTCCAATGGGGACTCACGCCCATGTGGATATCTTTCCCAGTTGTTCTCTCTGGCAGAGAGAAACTACAACATCTATGATAGGGAACTTTTGGCTGTCATATGAGGACTGGAGGAGTGGAGACAATACTTGCTCGGGTCTCCACATCCTGTGGTCGTCTTAACAGACCACAAAAACCTCACCTACTTCAAGGAACCTCAAAAGCTATCACGACAACAGGCCAGGTGGCTCCTGTTTCTACAGGACTTCGACATGGAATATCAGGTGCTCCCAGGCACGCAAATGGCACCAGCCGACACACTCTCACGTCGTGATGAAATTGACACCTCCCAGGATAACAAAGATGTTCAGATTCTACCATCCAATGTCTTCAATCATCAGGTATGGGCAATCGACCTCGCCCTGTCCCAGAAGATTAGCAATTCCACAAGATCAGACCCCTTAGTGATCTCCGCACTCCACACAATGGAAAAGGAAGAACCCCTCTTCACCAGATCCTCCCCTGCCGACTGGACCTTTTTGGAAGATCGACTTTATTTCAAAGGACGGTTATACATCCCAGGACCTGCATGGAAAGACCTCGTCGCCTTCACTCACAAATTCCTCGAGGGAGGGCATGGTGGCCACCTTCGCATGGTGGTGCTGCTCTCCAAGGATTATTGGTGGCCCAGTCTCTCTATGTTTGTCCAGAAGTTCATCCAGGGCTGTGCTACATGTCAGTCTAATAAAGTCCAAACACACCCCACGGTTCCCCCAGTCACCCCATTAGCCTTTGACGGATGCCGCCCATTCCAGAATCTTTTGGTGGATTTGATCACTGACCTTCCCCCGGTTGGGGATTTTGACTTGGTCATGGTCGTGGTTGACCATGGCCTTAGTAAGGGGGTAATTCTCGCCCCTTGCTCGAAAACGGTAGACGTGGCTGGAATAGCCTGTCTTTTCTTTGAAAAAGTCTTCCTGTGATACAGACTACACAACAAGCTCATGTCCGATTGAGGACCACAGTTTGCTTCAGCATTTGCCAGAGAGCTAGCCAGACTGCTACAGTATGACATAGCCCTGTCTACAGCCTACCACCCACAAACAGATGGAGAAATCGAACGATACAACCAGGAATTAGAAACCTATCTACGGATCTTCTGCGAAGGACAACCCCACAAGTGGCTAGAATTACTACCCATGGCAGAATTCACGCACAACTCCGCTGCTCATTCAGTTACTGGCAAATCCCCCTTCTCACTGATCCTCAGATATGAACCTCGGTCTTACCCACCCCTGGGACGTACCTTTCTCCTGGCCTTAGAACAAAGACTCTCTAGCATGGAAGACGCTCGGAAAGAAGCACAAGCTGCCCACATGCTAGCCCAGCAATGGATGAAGGAGAGAACGCTCTCTCGCTTCAAACCATGGAAAATCGGAGATAAGGTCTGGCTTGAAACCAGGAACCTGAAGCTCCAAGTACCCTCCCGAAAGCTCTCCCAGAAGCGCACCGGCTCCTTCAAGATCACGAAGGTGGTATCGGCTGTAGCTTTCCAACTGAAGTTACTTGCTTAATGGAGAATTCACAACGTGTTCCATGCATCCCTGCTTTCCCCATATCGGGAAATGCCGGAACACAGACCCAACTTCACCCAACTCCCTCCGGAACAAATCAGAGCAGAAGAGGAATATGAAATTGAATCCATCATCAATCATTGGGGTTTGAAAGGTCAAAGGCGATACCTTGTACACTAGAAAGGATACACCGCCACAGAGCAGACTTGAGAACCAGAGTCCAATCTAGGGAATGCCAAGACAATGCTAAAGGAGTATAAAAGCTGGCATAAACTCTGATGGAGTTCCAATGCCAAAGGAAGATCTCTCCTCGCTTCTTATCACCATCTTCCACGTTTCTGCCACCCTTACCCAAGCCAGACTCAAAGTACGTTACTCCAACCTCGACATTCCTAAACACACCCAGGAACATCAGTGTTTCTGTCCTATAAACGGCTGCCCCTACCACTACTCTTGGTAGATGTCCAACAGCAATGCGCCCCTTCCCCTCTCCAAACGCCTCCACCATCTTCCCCCCTATGCCCAGCACATATACTATGCCGGACTCCTGGAGGACAGAGACTCCCTCACCACCCTTAGATCCATTCCATTCTTCCTCTGCAATCCCAGCATCACCCAGCTCATTGAGCTATTCAGGCTGTATGGTTCCCTTCGAACCGTTCTCACCCAGCCCCCCTGAAGCGAGACAGGTACCCATCACCCTGGAGAGACGCACCCAATGACGATCCTTTTGCAGATACGTGAGACCATCCTGGACTACCTCAATGATAAGGGGTTCAATTTCTCCGTTTCCCTCCTGCCCTTCCGACACCTCGAACGCCATCTCACCCCCATCCTCTTCTCCCTCACACAGGAAGAGCGTACATTTTTCTTTGCCCCTCATAACACCCCCACCCCCACCCGTCCACTCAGAGGACGTCCCTCTGTCGCTGAGCCCACAATGGAAGGTTCCCATGGAAGTCTTGGCCTTAACGGAGTTGATCGACTCCCTATAATGCCAATTAGATGACCAAACAGAAACAATGTTGACACTGACACCCCCACCACTGACACCGGCTCCACCACCACCATCCACGACAGCAGACCTCCCACCCCCATACCAACTCAGCCTATCCTCACTCTTGTCGAACGACCCCTTTCAGGTCCAATCAGATGCCTATGCCGACGAGGTGCCATGGTATTCTCAGCTAGCCTCCCCTCATGTCCACCACCTGCTTCCCTTGCCAACCATATTCTCCCCTCATTGGGAGACTCTGCAGCGAGGAGCCCTCCAACTTCCTCCATTCCTGTCATTCAATCCCGGAACCCCTTTGTCCACCCAAACGGCATACTCCCAGTGGATGATCATCCCGATGCCATGGACATACCCATCATCGCTACCCCCACCTCTCGAGATCCCACCTCCGGAAGGATATGCTACAAGTGCCACCAACCCAGGCACCTTCATACCGAATGACCCCGGTACCATTGCCCCTTCTACAACATGGTTGCCCCTGGACATCCACAATATTGTTGCCCCCAACAACATTGTAGCACCTGTCACCAGCTCAGGTACTCCTGGCAGGTCTGTCTCCGAAACGACCTCCCAGACGACTCATGGGATCTTTCTGACTACCTCGTCAATGATGCAGATACAAGTTCTTGAGATGGAACTACAAGACTATGAGGAGGGTAATGTTATGGATAATGAGGGAGTACTACCTTTTTCCCTACCCACTCTGCCACTCTCCCCGGGTCTCTGGGACGACCTACTCTTCAACACCAGCACTATCCTTTGGGACAGTGATTCCCATGCACCGGCACTGGACGACACTGCCTTCTAGGCAGTGTAGAGGCAGTGGCCACTGCCATCATGGCTGCACAAGGCAGTGGTGTGGACCTTTCCATTTCTATTTCATATTCTCTTGGACCATTCCTCCTCGGCTATGCTCTTTTACGCATAGCCTCATATCTCCCGATTTCCCAATCCCATCTTGGCCTGATGTAGTATGCCTATTTATGGTTTCCAGAAGCCTCCCCTAAATTACCTATAACCATATATATAGAGGCTTCTTACTGCCCATGTAACTCTAACCTTGATCTACACAATATACCATGTCTGGTCAATCAGTTCCGCTTGCTTCGCTCTACCGCCTCACACACTTAGAGTTGGAAGTCATTTCTGCTGTCGCACTTCTGATCTTCTTGATCATAAGCATCCCCTTTTGCTGCTTGTCTGCAGAATGCCAACACTGTCAGGGCAGTTCACCACAAGAGCATTGTTATCAACACTAGAGCGCTAGGACCCTTTGTGCCTAGGCTAGGTTCTGTCGATCCCTCTGGCATTAGAGTGCTAGGATCCTCCATCCTAGACTAGGTTCTGCCTGTATAGAGGAAGAGACCTGTTTGACCACATCACCTATGGTAGGGAACGGAACATGGTTGTGTCACTTGTTATGCACGCCGAGTCGGCATAACAGTTGAGATTGGTTGACCAATTGACCCCTGCACATGCCAAGGCTCCCATGTGACCAGGTAGGAGTGCAGGCTAATGCTATTGATGATCGATCGATTGTGTTGAAAAACTTTTCCTCATGTTTTCACTCTCCTTTGTCCTTGCCAGCCGCTCTCTATGTTTGTGGCGTCGGCATAATTGACAGTTGCCCTCACTTGTGCTCCCAACCAGCAAAGCTGGGCCTTATTGAGGCATCTATGTAGCATGTGAGAGTGGTTTGTGATGTGAAGCTCACCAGATTGCAGAACATTCTTTCAGTTGCAGATGTGGAGATCACACATGTTCTTGAACCCTCCTATTTTCTCCACTCATCATGCTTATGTATTCTCCTGCGTCTAAGTAGGTGTTTGCCTTCATCCCAGGCATTTGCCTTTACATCTTTCTCAGTCCTTATCATGGCAACATCTTGCAACATCATTGGAATCGTTGGCATTCAAAGTGGCCGTGCGTACACATACACTCCAGGGAAGCAATTCTGGAAACATGATGGTTTCATCCCCCTCCATGGCAGAGACCTCCCTGTCGAAGTTTCCACCTTTGGGGGGGGTGAGTGCACCTCTGAACAATGGTGCTTATTTCGGGACTGTGCATGTTGTTACACACATGACTGCTGGTGCTGATACTCAGACAACCGAACTGGTGCTGCAGTTGTTTGTGAGCGAGGTATGTGTGGTCACTTGTTTTTTTTTTGGAGGGGGGGCAGTAAGTTCTTTCACCTCTTTCAGGATTTTATCACCATGCTGTCTTTGTCTGAAGCTGAGGATCATATGCCTTCTCTTGTGTTCGTCATCGTCAGGAAGACATCTCACACCAATTTGGATGTTGATCGCAACTGAGCATTCAATATCGATGTCTCCCAGTATGGAGCTGCTCCCCAACAACTCACTCGTTTTCGTTGTTTTTATCCTAACACAAACACATGCTTTGCAAAAACGCCATTGCCTTCTGTAGGGAAACATATTGTGGTGCATGGCTATCTCACAGGGTTTTTTGCTGGTCATCGTGTCATTCATATCGTTGACATTGCTTTGAGACCCGGTGCAGATCTTTCTGGGCCTTCAATGGAGATGCTGCCTTCCACTAAGTTAGGAAAGTTTAATTGGAAAGGAGGAAAGGAAAAGCGTGTGAGGACAGTGGATGATTCAAAGAATGAAGATAACAAAGTTCTGCAATCAGTCGCTTCTGGTTCTGGTTCTGGGTCTCAGTTTGTTCCTGTTGCAAGTGGGAATCACTACACAGCACACGGCTCAGATCTTACGTCTCGCAGGCTACACAAGTCCTGGCTCAGGGGATGAGGGTATGTGGGTCGCGTTCGAACAACACCAGCCTACAATGACCAAAGGCCAAGGCAATGACTATCGGTGGTGAACAAAGTGGATTAGACTGGGGATCCAGTCGTCAAAGTGTCTACTTTATATAGGTTACAGAAGTGTGCACAGACCAAGCTGTGCGTGAGAGATATTACTATGTATGTGTAAAGTAAAGAAGCATTCGTGAGAGTAGTGATAACGGAAATGACTGTGGGAATAGATAAGGTGTGAAAGTAACGGAGATTAAAAGGGTGAGGCATGTCACATGACTAAGTCTAGACCTAGGTCAGGTGATGGTTTCTCACGATCACGTGCACTGGTCACATGATTTGGAAAGTGAAGATTAAATGCACTAAAAAGTTTGAAAATATTCATTATTATAACACTACCCCCTTTTTATGACTCGAATTCCAGGTGAGTCGTGGTTGGGGCAGTTTCGGTGAAGGTTTCATAAGGATAGAATAAAGAATTGAAGGACGCTGTGGAAAGACTGCGAAGTTTTCGAGGAGCGGATGGATTTTTCTTATGGAAATTGGCGACTGCAAGTGGTGCTGTATTAATGATGTCGGCCGATTCCCATGTACGATCTGTTTCGTCATATCCTCTCCAGTGGACTAAATATTCCAGTTTGCGACCCTTCATTCTAGATGCGGCGACATATTCAACCTCGTATTGTTCCTCCCCTTCCTGGTCAACTTTGATTGCTTCGGGACGGACTATGGGTTGTCCTGGTAGCATTTCCCGATATGGTTTTATGCACGAAATGTTGACCGTAGGGTGAATTTGTACGGTTTTGGGGAGTTTTAATGTTACGGCATTTGGAAGGACGTGGGTGATGACGTAGGGTCCAATCCATTTTTGTGTAAGTTTCTTTGCCGTGTACGGGAGGTTGAGTTTGTTGGTAGAAAGCCAGACCTGCTGACCGATAGAATAAGGTGGAGCGTCTGATCTTTTGTTTTCTGAAGCAGCGATCATTCGCTTTCTGGTATGTTCCAGCGCTGCCTCTATTTCCTTATGTGAACAGCCCATTTCTCCTGTGAAGCCTGCCAGTTTCCCTTCGAAGCCCATGCGGGGTGCATAGTTTCGTGTGATGTTAAATGGGATAGTACCGGTGGCTGACATTACGGTGTTGTTGTGGGAGAATTGAGCCATCTTCAACCAATCTGCCCAGTCATTCTGCTTCTTTCCAACGTATGCACGAAGGTATTGCTCGAGATCTCTATTGATTCTTTCTGTTTGGCCATCCATCTGGGGGTGGTAGGCCATGGAGATCTTTTGGGATATTCCGAGCAACGTGCATAGTTCTTTGGTGAATGCAGAGACGAACTGGGGTCCTCTGTCCGAAACAAGTGTGGAGGGTAGGCCATGAATAGACCATACATCATCTCTAAATAATTTGGCGAGGTCCGAAGAAGAACAAGTGTCCGTGGTAGGAATAAATACCACTTCTTTGGAGAATCGATCTACGACTATGCAGATAGTGGTGAAAGAACGTGATTCGGGTAAACCCGTAATAAAGTCTACCGATAGATCTTCCCATGAATGCTTTGCAGCGGGAAGGGGCATGAGTTTTCCTGCCAGTGCTTTTTGCTTACCCTTCATGAGGGTGCACACTTGGCAGCTGTCTACATATTTTTTAACGTCCGTAGTGACACCAGGCCATGAGAAGTATCGTGTAAGAGTATGAATAGTTTTCGAATGTCCACCATGACCTGAGACCGGGGAGCCATGGCATAATGTAAGGAGACGTGTACGTAAAGGTTCAGGGACAAAGACTTTGTTTTTGTTATTTTTGAAAATATTCATATTATAATCAAAGAGGTAGTCATTGATTGCGTCGACTCCTAGGGAAATCGATTCGCTTTCAAGCTCCGATAAGAAGTCCGAAGAAAGTGAGACGGAATTAATGAAAAGAGAAGGAGGAAGTACTGTAATATTGGTATTATGGTCCGGTACTGCGTCGCCATGATCTAGACGACGAGAAAGAGCGTCAGCCCGGCCATTGGAAGATCCTGGTTTATAAACAAAAAGATAGTTAAATTCTTGAAGAAGCGCGTGCCATCGTGCTTGACGACCACTAAGGGTTTGCGGCTTCTTCCAATATTCTAAGTTTTTGTGGTCGGTCCAGATTTCGAATCCTTCGCGACCTATTAAATAGTGACGCCATTCTTCAAGCGCCCGGATAACTGCAAGTAATTCTTTATCATAAATAGGGTAGTTGCACTCAGCGCTATCAAAAGAATGAGAGATGAAGGCGATGGGCCTCCAATTACCGTCTTTGCATAATGTAGAGAGCACCGCTCCCGTGGCGATGTCCGAGGCATCGGTCTCCACTCGCACTTCTTGATCGCGGTTAGGATACGCGAGAAGTGGAGCTGTCGTGAATTTTTCTTTTAAGGCTTTGAATACCCTTTGTTGATCAGGACCCCACG
>JBBPSM010000033.1:0-38715 GCA_038093595.1 Butyriboletus regius
TCATAGACAACTCATAGTGTTCATAGTGTTCATAGTGTCATAGTATTGAAAGTGTATTCATAGTATCCATAGTATATTCATAGTGTTCATAGTATCATAGTATCATATGTAGGTAGAGATCAATGCCCTTGTAGCCAAATGAATAACATGGGCCAGGCATCTTGAATTCAAACATAAGGGTAAACACTTAAAGTCAAAAAAACTACATACCTTATATGGCGCTTTGACTTTAACCATGGTTTGCCAGTATGGTTAAGAAGTCTTCTAGCAAACTCTACCAGCATGGTATCATTGTTTGTTGCATTGTCATAGGTGACATGACCAATCTATCAAAGGTATGTTAGTAGAAAATCCATAATTTAATTCAACTGACCTTGTGAGAAATACCAAGTCTTTCACAAACCTTGAATAAGGCCTGGCCCAGTCTCATACCATTGTGGGCAGTATTCATTTGAATAAAGCCCAAGATGGCAGATTGGAGAATCCAACCATCAGACTTGGTTTCCTCAATCCAATGACCAGTAACAGCAAAATAAGCATCAGTATTGCTAGCCTGCCAGGCATCACATGTCAAGCTGATTTCACCAGTCACCATCTTACTCTAAATATTGTAGGCATGTCACATAAGCAATCTGAAATTAAACAATAGCTTACATTGAGATGCTCTTTGAGACTAGCCATCTGCTTCTTGAATAGATCAATGATCTGTTGGTGAGTAGTATGATGATTAGGTATAATAACACCTTTGCTTGCCCTAGAAGCAATGTCAATCATTTTCTTAAAAGAAGGATGCTCAATAGCTTGAAGGGGCTAGAATCCATAGCATCAACCCAATGAGAAAATGATAGTTAGGCAACATACCTGATTAGTGGTAATAAGCCACTCAACTGGTATCAATAGCAGCCTTCTTTCTATCCTGGCTATCCTCAGGAAGCATGGACTCAAAACCATTCTCCTGACACCACTTGTGATAAAGAGCCTGCATCACATATTGACAATGTCACATTACAACAGTTTCCGAAAGTATGTGGAAAACAAAATTTCGAAAGTTGCACCTCAGAGACAGCCGGGCAAGGACCCCGGAAGTGGCTGACCTGTAGCTGAATAAGTGTGGTTGGTTTTGCTCATTGCAACCACCCATGCCCGGGTGCCGCTGCATTGTATCTCCCAACGTCAAAGCCCACATCCCCCTCTTGTATCATGATAACTATAGTGTCCAACAGATCTGTCACATCCTGGGCATCAAGAAGTCGCTTGTGTACAAAACACTTTCTTTTTATTCAAGATATGTAACTGTAACCAACCTGCGCAGATACTCTTGTGCTATCAGACGCCCTCGAGTACTCACCTTACTGGACGTCACTTTTATCTCTACCATCATTTGGCATTGGAAAACCATTTACCTCAACGAACTTCAAAGTGAGCTTTGGGCTAAGCATCATAAATATGCTACATTCTCCACACTTCTTCGAACACTCGAGCGACTTTCAATTACTCGAAAGATTGTTTCCTCTCCTGCCATGGAGCAGAATGAGATGACGCATGCACTTTATATGAACCGCATCGCTGCAGAAGTGCCAGATCTGAATATGCTCATATTCATTGATGAAGCAGCAAAAGATAAACGAACATTCTCCTGCCAATATGGGTGGTTAATGAGAGGAGTACGTTGCTATGTCAAGAGGTGCTTTGTACGTGGCACGAGATACTCTATTGTTCCTGCCATTACTCTTGATGGCATTATTGCATATGACATTGTTGAGGGACCAGTTGATGGTAAGCATTTTTTGAGTATTTTGAAAGAACATGTTGTGTGTCAATCATGATTCTACACATATTTCTATTGACACATCTTTGGTACAGATGCCCTTCACCAACCCATATCCTGGTCCCCACAGTGTACTCGTTATGGATAATTGCCACATCCACAAGAGTGAAGAAGTCCGTGCGCTGATTGAAGATATGAATTGTGCATCATCAATACCTCATCCTTCGTGCACTAACTATCACCAGTTTGCAAGCTTATTTACCTGCCTCCTTACTCCCCTGATTACAATCCAATTGAACAAGCATTTTTTGCAATCAAGGCACATTTGCGGCACCACTGTGATGACTTCTTGATGACTGTGATTGTTCACACTTGTCAGAACATCACCCCTGATAAGGCAGAAGGGTATTTCAGAGCATCAGGTTACATTGTGTAGTGTATTACATCATCCACTGTATTGTCTGTCATGCTGTCCATCATGCTGTCTAGCGTATTGTTTGTCATGTTGTCATGTCTATGTCATATCGCATCGTATCATATCAACTGTCTTCCTTTATCTGCGATAGCAATAGATGTGTGATGGCAAACACACAACTAATGAAGCAAATACAATGGTGCTAGACTAACAATGTAAAGAAGTTATTCTCCTCAGCATCCTCAGCATCCTCACAAACAATGTATCCCTTTGGAATGGGGAGCCAAACACCGTGATCTATTGACTGGTACCAGAGATCATAGTCCCTTGGCCCATCATCATCTCCAGGAATCATCGGAGATACAGTAAAATGACAGCTACTGCCATCGTAATACTTCTTCTCATATGCGATCCTTTTCTGAGGTGGGCAGGTAGGTGACTTTGATTTGCCCGTTAAGCTCTGACCAGTATCGCTGTGCTTTTGCTTCGCATCGGGGCCATTTCACCAAACCATACTTCCCTTTTTCAGACAGATAATGTCACCAGTTGGAATCCCAACCTCCAAGAAAATCTTGTCATTGATTTCAGCAAGAATATCAGGGCCGATGTGTTGTGCAGCAAGCTTCTGCTCATATACAGCGGCATTAGGAACACCAAGGTCAGTTTCAGCATATTGGAGAAAGCATGAGGGCTGGGATGGAGATGGGAAAGGAGGCAGATTTGGTGGTCTTTCCGAGACATGATGAATGGGCATAGTTGGAGCCTGAATGCTGGATGGACTATGGGACCTGGACTGAGGAACTGGCATGGCTGAGGTGGATGAACTATGGGGTCTGGACTGAGGAAGTAGGCCAGATTTGGTTAGCATCTGAAGGAGAAGAACTGAGGTAAGTGAGTTGACATCCTGCACAGGACCTGGAGGTGGTACGGGCTATGAGAGAGTTGGTGCCTGTGCCTTGTGTGCTGGGTGCAGGAATGGCACTTTGTTTGCAGTGTCAAACAAGGGTATATTAGGTGGCATGCTCAATGTGGCCTGCCCCTCCTCCTATAGGCTAATTAGAATTCTTGGGTGCGCTGTGCAATATTACAAAGTCCATATCAAAGCGCATGCCCAATCAAGTAACATGATGGGAGTAAGTTGGATGGCGATGCCTGACGGTCTGATATATGTAAATTCATCATCGTCATTCTTGTACTTCTTCATTAGTTTCATGCACCATTGAGCAAGGTGCATGTCAAGGTCTGATGTCATTTGGAATGAAGTCTTGATCTTAGTTGTGTGTTAGTAGATCATTTTCACTAATGTAATAAAATAGCTTACCTGGCGCTTGTCTAAATTGGCTGGTTCCTCATTGCCAGAGCCACTGTCAGCTGGACACAACGGGAGTTTTTCAACATGCTTCATGTCAATGAGAATCTTCGTTGTGACAGAGTCACCAGCAGTGTCAACAATCTTTTGAACCATCTCCTTGTAGTCTGACTCGTTGTCGACATCCATCACCTCACTTGCACACTGGCTAGAAAATTTTTCGTCAGGTTGGGCAACTAGAAATGTTGAGAAGTCTCACCTCTTCATTTTCAGGGTAATGTACTTGAATGAAAACCACTGCTTGCTGGAGACCTTGTACTGGGTTTTTCCATGCTTCTCGAGAATACTTTCCAGGAACTCAATATAGTTAGCTTCATCAAGTGAAAAAAGTAGTTGTTTAGTTTTTATGGATTTTTCTACTCGCTTGGAAACAGTTTTGCCTCCTTTGGACGGCTGTTTGAGTGGGGAGTAGATGGTGAGGGCTATCGCAAAGGCATACTGCCTGTTTGCGGAAGATGCTTCTGGTTGCTCAGACATGCAAGCAACATATACGTAGGTTCACATGAATCCAATTCTATGCTATAGGTTGCTTACTCAGCTACGCCGAGGTCCTTGCCTGGCTGTCTCCGAGGCATGACTTTCAAAATTCTGTTTTCCACATACTTTCGGAAACCGCTGTAATTAAATACTAATAGCAAGACATACCTTATGCTTCCATGCAAGATGTTGATGACAAGTTGAGGCATCAGCAACCAATTCACAAGGTTGCTTTGCCTTCCTACAATAATAGCAATACAATCAGAACTGAAACCCATTAGTTGATTCCAAATTACTAGTACATACCTGCATGGCTCACAATCATGAATATGACGAACTTTACCTCCATCTGTTGAAGATCAGACTACACTGAAAAATGCAACCACATCTTGGGTTTTCTCCTCACGTTTTGTCTTGATCTTGATATCCTGAACCTGGATATCATGATCTTCCTCCCCATCAACATTCATCATGGATGGGGAGGAGAGGCCTGAGCCGGGAGGGAAAAGTTAAACAAACACTAGTATGTAATATGGAGGAGAGATTACTTGCCCAAGTCATCCTCAGGTTCATCAACTTCTGTAGCCACTGGTTGATATTCTTTATCATGGAGTTCATATACTATATGCAGGATGCTAAAGAAATGAAGAAATAATATATGAAATCACTTACCAGATGAGCTGCATGATGTCGGAGGGCTTGTGGCATGAGATGGAACATCAATGACATGGTGGGGTTGTTTCGCTATAGAGAACATAGGAGATTTTCAGTGTCAACTTCTTAAGAAAGAATAACATACCTTTCTGCACTGGATGGGCACTCTGAGCAATGCTGACTTCAGTGTCAGTGTGGTTGCTGTTGGAGCTGGCTATGGTGTGCACAGCAGCACACTTTCTTATATTGGTGTGGGTAGCTGAGGTTAGGTCAGTCAGTGTGTCATTCAGATGTGTGTCATTTGGGTGCACCAGGTGCATTGGTTGGTCATGCCATTCCATGTGGTACATTGTTCATGTGTGTCAAATGCATCAGATGTGTTAGTTGGTCATGCAGTATATCATTTGTATATGCAAAATTGTGAGCAAATTGAATGTAAAGGTAAAAAAACGACTATTTTACCTTTTGGTGGGTCATGCGTCATTCATGCGCATCAGTTGGTGTGTCATTTGAGTGCATTGGGTGCACCACGTGCATTGTTGATGTGTGTCGTTCAGGTGCATTGGATGCATTGGTTGGTCATGCCGTTTCATATGGTGCATCATTCACGCATGTCGGTTGGTGTGCCATTCGGGTGCGTCAGATGCATCAGGTGTGTCAGTTGGTCATGCCATTTGTGTATGCAAAACTGTGAGCAAATTAAATATATAGGTAAAAACAACTATTTTACCTTTTGGTGTCAGGATACTATCTTGCTGCTATCTCACTTGCCTTGTACAGCTTGTCACCAGCTTCCATTTTCCTCCCTCCATTGCACGTGACTCAGGTATGACCTTATGTATTGCAAACAGATCGCATCTCAGTTCGTCTTCCCAGACAACTGAGGTACATTCCCCTTCTTGATAGTCTGTCATGTCTTGCTCATCCATAGTCAGTTGTCTTTGTCACAGATACATAATAATATTAGTTTGTCTCCCCAGACAACTGAGTCGTCTTTGTCACAGTCCTATAGGTTATGAGCACAACAAAAGAGACCAAGGACAAAGTGTCATCTTTATTCTCATAGAACTCGAAAAAGATCTATGGCATAATCTCGTATCTGTAGAATATCAGACAGACATCATGGGAAAGTTTGATAGGATTCCCGAACTAGTTGGGACAGAGAATTATTATGACTGGTGACTGTTATGCCGACTAGGTGTGCATAACAAGTGACATGACCGTGTTCCATTCCCTACCACAGGCAATGTGGTCAAACACGTCTCTTCCATTATACAGGTAGAACCTAGCCTAGGATAAGGATCCTAGCGCTTTAGTGTCGGCAACAATGCTTCTGTGGTGAACTGCCCTGACAGTGTTGGTGTTCTGCAGACAGGCAGCAAAAAGGGGCACTGATGATCAGAAAGATCAGAAGTGCAACAGCAGAGATGACTTCCAACTCTAAGTGTGTGAAGTGGTAGAGTGAAGTGAGCGGAATGAGTTGACCAGATATGGTATATTGTATAGATCAAGGTTAAAGTTACATGGGCACTCAGAAGCGACTATATATAGATTTAGGTATACTTTAGGGAAGGCTTCTGAGAACCATAAATAGGCATGGTGGCTGACACTATTATAAGGGGAAAGATGAGATTGGGAGATTGGGAGATTGGGAGATATGAGGCTGTGTGCGAGAGAACACAGCCAAGGAGGAATTGTCCATAAAATATGAAATAGGATAAAAGAAGAAAAAGGGAGTCCACACCACTGCCTTGCACAGCCATGATGGCAGTGGTCATCGCCTCTGCACTGCCTAGAAGGCAGTGTCGTCTAGTCTGGTGTCTGGGGATTGCCATCCCACAGGAAGGTGCTGAAGTTGAAGAGTAGGTCGTCCAAGAGACTAGGGGAGAGTGATGGGGTTGGTAGGGGAAAAGGTAGTACCCCCTCAACAACTGTAACAGTGAAAACAGACTGAAAATCTACTCCTTGGCGACGGTGTCTACAATCATGTTAGCAATAGGACTTACTCTCACTCACCCCACTCAGGCCCATACATATCCTACAAGTCCAGCCTTGCTCACCCCTCTTGGGCCCGTACATATCCAACGAGGCAGGTCAACCCAAGCTCACTCAGGCCTGTACATACCCTACAAGACCTGTCTCATTCACCCCAATTAGGCCTGTATGTACCTAACAAGTCCAGCCTCACTCACCCCACTCAGGCCCATACATACCCTATAAGATTGGTCTCTCCAACTGATCCAGACGGATGGATAACTTAGGTGTCATATATGCCCACACCCTGATTTCTGGGATCTCCAACTACTCTTGAGTGCGAACAGATGATTGAATGGAGCAAAAGTGACAGAATTGTGAAGTTGATAATCCTACAAAAAATCAACTTGACTGTCATGTCACTCGTTTCCAATAACCACATAGTGTAGTTACAATCCCCCATAGCATATGGAGAGCCTGCTTGCAAAAGGCCCAACATGTACAGATGACTCCATGGTGGGCCCGAGATACATATATGAGGCTCATGAGACATGGTTGGGCCCAGCTGAGATGGACATGTGTAGAATATGGAAGGGCCCCAAGTGGGGTGAGTGTGACTGACATTGATGTATATGGGGGGCCTGAATGGGGCGGGTGTAACAGGGTGCGCATAGATGCATGGGGGCCAGACAGGGTGAGTGTGGTTCACTGCCGATGGGTATGAGGGCACTGGGCAGGGTGGGTGGGGCTGAATGCCAATGAATATGGGGGCACCAGAATGGGTAGGTATCCCTGACCTCGGTGTAGATGGAGAGACCAAGCAGGGTGGGTGGGACTGACAACTGAATGATACAGGGGGACCAAGCAGGGTGGAAGTGGCTGATTACCAATGGATATGGGGGCACCAGGCAGGGTAGGTATTCATGACCTTGATGGATATGGGGGGACCAAGCAGGGTGGGAGTGGCTGAATGCCAACGGATACAGGGGCACTGGAATGGATAGGTATCCCTAACCTTGATGAATATGGGGGGACTGAGCAGGATGGGTGGGACTGACAACCGAATGATACAGGGGGACCAAGCAGGGTGGGAGTGGCTGATTGCCGATGGATACGGGACACCGGGCAGGGTAGGTATTCATGACCTCAATGAATATGGGGGGACCAAGCAGGGTGGGTGGGACTGACAACTAAATGATATGGGGGGACCAAGCAGGGTGGGAGTGGCTGAATGCCAATGGATACAGGGGCACTGCAATGAGTAGGTATTCATGATCTCGGTGTAGATGGGAGGACTAAGCAGAGTGGGTGGAGCTGAATATTGATGGATACAGGGGGACCAAGCAGGGTAGGAGTGGCTGATTGCCAATGGATATGGGAGGACTGGGCAGGGTAGGTATTCCTGACCTCAATGTATACAGGAACTTGACTGAGTAGGGTGACTGACAACTGAATGATACTAGGGGACTGAGTATGGTGGGTATCGCTGACCTCGCTGTATACAGAGGGACTGAGCAGGGTGGGTGAGTCTAGGTGCTGGTGAATGTGAGGGCACCAAGTGGGGTAGGTAGCCTTCTCTTCAATGTGTATGGAGGTACCAGGCTGGGTGAGTGGGGCTGAATGCCGATAAATACAGGAGGACCGAGCAGGGTGGGTATGCCTGACCTTGCTGGATATGGGGAAATCAAGCAGGGGTTTGTGAGCTACAGCTGATGGATACAGGGGCACCAGAAATGGTGGGTATCCCCGACCTCACTGTATGTATATGGGGTGGTCTTGAACTCCAACTCAGCTTTGGAAACCCTCTTTTACTTATGATTCATGCAATATATATGTACATATAGTTACACATGCTGATCTTGAATGTATTCTAACATGTCCAATAGCCTCACTTGGGTCTGGTACAGTTCCATCCTATGCTGTGAAGCTTGAATAAATAACTCTGTGGCCATTTCCATGGCTATGCGAGCCAGCTGATTTTCAATTGGACGATGCTAAACAGCCGTCGACCCCTGCACCATGCCATTGACTGTGGCAGCATTTGCAAACACTGCAAATATCTTCAGAGTTCGCTGTTTAGATGGCTTCAGTGTACTCACCGAAATTCAGAACTCCCTGGATTTTCACCCCCTCTCTGGCCAGCTGATTGCGCTCTGCATCGTTACTTGCACCTGCTGCATGCAGACACATGAATAAATGTAAACTTCAAATGTGAAATATAAATTTTGCTTACTCTTACATGCAATAATCTCTATGGCCTGAGTTCGCCTCCTCTGTCTCACCTCATGATCAAGTTAGACCATTCAGTTAAAAAGAGTCGCACAACTGGTTCCCCTGACATGTACAAATAGTTGTAGATCTGGGACCACCTGATGTGCAGCCGAGGAAATATATATATGCATCCGGCTGACTTGGTCCAAGTAGTACCCCCTTATGAGCAATTAGTAGCAGTTTGGGTAGATCATATACAGTACTACATGTGGGTGGTACCGGCCGACCATATGAACCATGTTTCCACATATGGGATGAGTTGAACTAAGGCTGGTACTGGCTGACCAGGGTGAATATGGTGTAGTTGGCCGGTACCACTTGTGTGGCCATATATACTATGTATACATGGTACCAGCCAACCAAGATGTATATGGTGAGCTCAGCTGGTACCATCTATGTGAGGTGATATATACTATGTGTGGGTGGTACCGGCCGACCAGGGTGAATAATGGTGTAGTCGGCCAGTACTATGTATACATACAGTATGACCACACAGGTGGTACCAGCCGACCACATCATATTGGCACCTAGGCCGGCTGGTACCATGTATACATAGCATATATGGCCACATATGTGGTACTGGCTGATCAGGGTGAATAATGGTGCAGTCAGCTAGTACCATGTACACATAGTACATATGGCCACACATGTGGTACCGGCCGATCAGGATGAGTTCTATGTGAGGGTGGTACCAGCTGACCAGGGTGAATATGGTGTAGTCGGCCGGTACCACCCCCATGTAGTATGTATGGCCACACATGTGGTACTGGCTGACCAGGATGAATATGGTGTGATCAGCCAGTACTGCATGTGTGGTCATACATACTATATGGGGGTGGTACCGGCCAACCATCATACATAGGACACATATATCTAAACTATATTGCCAGGTATGTCTCTCAAGTAGTCTTATCAGAATTGAAACAAAATATCAAATTCTTTGTAATACAACAATACAAAATGATGATAAGTAAGGATAGTCTTAGGCATAGTCTGAACCTCGACTTTTCTTGCTAGGCTTATGCTGGCACTGGCTTCGGGTGTTTCTGGCAGGGCTATTGGGTTCCTTTTGGGCACAAGATGGCTTGCTAGTTGATTGTGCTGGGAAAGGGGAATGAACAGAATGTTTCCTTGCTGCAGGCTTCTTCTGGCCCACCTCTACCTTGCCTTTTTTCTTTCCACCATCGACAATCTTCTCCCCTTCAGCTGTGGCCTTCTCCACCTCAGCACTACTGCCCAGCTCAAACTCCTCTGGCATCTCCTCATCAGCGACCTGGGGTGGTAACTTACCAATCATTTCCTTGATGACCTTGATGACTTCTTCAGCCCTTTCCCTTCCAAGGAGAGACTCTTGAAGGAACATTGGAGAGTTTTCATCATCATCCTCCACCTCCACCACCCTCCACCACTCCCACAAAAGCAAACCAAAAGCAAGGACCACAGGAGTACCTTTGTTGCGATCCGCAATACATACTTGCAAAGTAAACTCACAGCCATGCAAAACTCATCCCTTTTGGCATGAATATCCTGGGGAAGATACTTATGGCCCTAATGCCAAGACGCCCAAGCAGGTAAACTGAGCCTCGACTTTGGGGCCTAGGAGGAAGATTGAGGGGCAGTTTTATGTATTAAGGGTAATCAGACCAGTACATATGCATGAAGACAAACGAAGACTTACAAAAATCAGCAATGCCAACATACCATCCAACAAAGTTGTGTAAGAGGGGTCAAGAGACAGGCTGTATAGGAACTTTGGCCTGTCGCTGTCATTTGCCATGGGACTCTGGTCCTCAGGGACAGCTGGCTGCTGTCCAGAGAGACAAGGACACTTGGATGGTGGAGCTCTGACAGGGGATGCTGATATCCCCTTACTCTTGTCAACTCCATCCTTACCTTTCCCAGCATGCCCATTCAGGTCATCATCACCTTGATCATCACCTGACTCAACCTCAACATATAGCTTCCTTTTGTTGACAACCCGAGGTACCTTCAATCCAGCAGATAACCCCAAGTCTTGTCTCCATGCCTTGATGAATATCAGGATGGGCACCTTGACCTTTGCCTGTGCTGCACAGTGGGACCAGAGGTGGCTGATCATCACCTTGGTCAACTTCGAGGGGTCCAACACCTCAAAACCTTCAGGAATGGTATCAGCATCCAGATATTTGGTTGGCATCCTGGCTAGCTCCAGCCAAGGCACATGGACCTTGTGGCGCTTGGTGATCATTACTAGTCGTAATTAGAATATTATAGTTAACAAGAAAAAAATGTACTGACTGTATGCTTTGGTAAAAATATTACGTACAACATCTTGCTGTGACTTCAGCTGGATGGTATGGCATGTTGGAAGGATTGGATGGCCTGAGGCATCCACTGCAACCTCTGGGACCTCTTCCTCCTCGTCAGATGAACTCTCATTCTCATTCTCTTTCCCTTTCTCCTTTTCGAAAGTCACATCTGGAGCATTTTAGTAGCGTAAGATAGACAAATTTCTTATCAGTCAGTTATTGTAGTACTCACCTTTATTGGCCATAAAACCAGCCAGGAGTTCAGCTCCCTGCTTGGCCCAAGCCTTGCAGTCATTGGATGAGACTGTGAAGTGGTGGTCTTGTTTGCCACTGCAGATATTTGTCTCAATACTACAGGGGAATTTTTGAATAAGAGTCAATATACATCAAACCACTTACTATAGTGCTTTGATACTGGCGCCAGGAGCCTCATAGCCCTGTAGGACTACACAGTGAACCCCCATAGTACGGTGTAAAGCATCAATAAATTCAACTGTCCTATTTTGAAGATTCTTCTTGCAATAACTAAGCAGAAATAAGTTGAAAGCCCCTTCCAAAACAACAAATAAAACTCACACAAGCATTTTGTCCTTGTTGGGAGCACCCTCAGAGTTCCACTTTGCAACAGCCATCTCTGCTTCCTCCATTTTGCTCTTGGGAAGTTCATTGAACCATTTGCAGATAGCGACAGTGCGATTCCCAAAAGTCTTCTTATCTGTCTTGTCTCGAGACCCACTATCGATCTGGGCTACTTTATCTGCAAAAATTCATTGGGCAACATGAAAGGTATCCCATGGGGTCCAGTAATCCCCAGCATTGTTTGGTCTCACAGCAGCCTCACACTCCTCAGGGGTCATGTCTTCACCACTTTCCTCAAGCAGCACTAACCTCAATTCTTCTTTCTGCCTGTCAGCAGTGTCCAGCCAAGGAAGGAATTCCCTGCAGATTGCCTGCAAAATTAATCATCAATAAATCAGTAGTAGGTACACAGACATGTAACTCCGTGAATAGAAAGACTTACCCAATGGAGAAGTTGGGGAAGCTCGATGGCTTGGTTTTCGAGCAAGGGAGACTTTGTAATGATATTCCAGCAATCCTTGCGAATTTGTGCACAAGCAGCAGGGTCCCCACAAGCCTCAATGTACAGCTGGGCATACAATTCAGCAAGGGTTTTAAAGAAAATCACACACCAATCAGCAGACATGATGAAGGAATCAGCAAGTTGGAGCAGTGTGGGACAAGGGCAAAAATGTGTGAGAATTGGCAAATCGCAGTACTATACCTGCGACACATCACTCGTGTACCAGAACCATGACATCATTGGCTCCCTTTTATCTATCAATCTACCAATTCCATCCATTATGAGATCAGATTCAATCCAAGACTACATACACTCTTGCAAATTAAGTTTCTAACCAATAATAAGCTTCAACCATCCACTAGCACATCCCCCATGTTCCCTCCCGGCACTCAAAATAACTGAATCCAAAGAGCGCATGACCTGAAAAGAATAAGGCTCACTGAGGATCTTACCATCTGCCTTACCACAGTCCTGGTTCTTGCATTCCAGCCTATAACCCTGGATCTGTTTCACAAAAACTGAGGCCCATGGATCAAGTATCCCACATTGTGGGCACTGCAGTGGCAAGGTCTGGCCCCACAGTTCATAGTCCCGATGGGCCCTGGAATACTTGATGATGCACTCTGCAAAGTGGATGACGGAGGTATGCCTTTCCAATGTTGTACATTGCTTGAGGGAGTGTTCAAGGGCTTGACTAAACTCAAAGCCATGAATGACGACAGACTTGGTAACTTTCATTAACAAATCCACCATATTCACAGTAGAAAGATACTTCTGTTACGACTATCCCGGGTAGGGGTAGGCATAGACTCAAAGGGTCGCTACAACTAGTAGCTTCAAGGACGGGCAGAGGACACTACCGGAGAATGCTACAGGGCTTCTGTAGACGTTATCAAGCGTTGAGCTTGTCAAGGTTGAGGGTTAAAGAGGAAGAGCGTTCACTCAAGAGTAGAACGAAGACTCTTAGAGATCCGAGGTACAAGGGGGTTTAGATTGAGTAGGTCTAAACTAAGGGACACTTGTACAGAGCGGTGGTCTTATATAGGTAGACTATGGAACATTGTGGAATATGATGGAATGGGAATGAGTAAGCAAGAGAAACTGGTGGAACTCTATGGAACGATGAAGAAGAAGGGTGAAGGGGTTCCACAATTGATAATACAAATGGGGTCGGGGAAGTCCACAAGCTCATGCAGGCCTACACGGTATGAGCGATATGATGAAGTAAGGAAAAGGATAAGGCATAGGGACAAATCATAACATTACCCCCACATTAGGCAATGTGAGGCACTGATGAAAACCTAGTCAAGGCACCAATATTCTCCCATGGGGGATCCTGTGATGTTCCCCAACACATCGTTGCCATAGACGTCGGCGATATCGAATGTATCCTCTCGATCAGGGCTGACCATAGTGGGGTGAGTAGGGGAGCGACGGGGGCGATGAGGTGTGTGATGGGTGGTGCAGCGAGGGAGGTTCGGCATGGGAATAGGGCAAATGACTAAAGGAGTTGGGAGCGGTCTTCCTAAGGAGGAGGACAAGGACGATGGTGATGGGGGATTAGGGTGACGACGAAGGGGGCACCGAGTTTATGTGTGACCTGGTTCCCAATGAAGATAGTTGGGGCATTGGTAAAAAGGACAGGAGACACGAATGTGTCCCAGACGGTAACACTGGTAGCATGCATCGGGATAGTGTGGGTGTGCAAGCCCTAGAGGGGTACGTCCGTCATTGCTGGACCACTGGGCTTCGATGTATTGGATGAGTCGCAGCTTGTCCAGGTCGAGTGGGGAGGAGGAGGCAGATATGGTGCAGGAGAGCTCAGTTGGGAGTGGAGAGATAGTAGGGTTAACTGGTCGTGCATTCAATTCCTGGAGGTAGTGATCTAAGTCGTCGAGGAACTCTACGGCCCCGAGTTGGTGTAAGGCGTTGAGTAATGTGGCTTTTAGCTCGCTCTCAATGCCTCAGAGATGTAGTTGGGCGAGGGAGAGGTCCACGTTGGCCAAGGTGTGGTGGGCGAGGACGCCAAGCTGGGCACACTGGAGGTAGGCTTTGTATAACGAATAGAGAGGGAACACGTAGTCGAGGTGAGCACCAAGCATGAGGGTCATTCAGGGGTTCTCGAGGTTCTGGGTGAGACGAGTGATATCATCGAGGTCTGGGAAATCGCTATGGAGTCGGTTGGCATAAAGGGGTAGGTCAACTGCCAAGATGGGCCCTGGGGTGGATGCTATCGAGACGGGTGTGGGTGTACGAGGAGGTGGAGTTGGACTGCAGGCAGGAGGTAATTTAGGAGAATGAGGGCAAGAGTTGTCATTGACAACACCCGCAGGGGTCTCGAGTGATGAAGAAATGGTGAAAGAAGAAGAGCTAAGACTGAGAGTAGAAAGCAATGGTATAGTAATAGAGGGGAAAACGGAAGAGGGGGTAGAGAGGACATGGTCGGTGGTGAAGGACATGCTAGGAGGGTGATGGGTTCTGGGGAAACGTCTTGGGGTGACGGTTCTTGTAGTCTGTGAGAGTGGACTTCACATTTTTCAGATCCCATTCTAGGACCCAGGAGTCTTCTTCAGCGGAATACCCTTTCCATCGGATCAGGAAGGACCATCGGGAAGGGGTTCCACGATGTTGGAGGATCTTGTCTATTTCGTATTCTTCTTCCCCTGTGATGAGATTGGGAGGTGGTGAAGGGAAGTGTTTGCTGTAGATGGGGTTCTCATGGCAGGGGGTGAGAAGGGAAGCATGGAACACAGGGTGAATCTTCCACTGTTTTGGTAGGCAGAGTTTGTACGCAACAGGGGATAAGACGTCGGTGATAGTAAAGGGGCCTTCTTGTTTAGCGGCGAACTTAGGATTGGCTGAGGAACGACGGAGATTTTGTACTTCTAGCCACACCTTGGCCCCTTTTGGGAAGGGAGAGAAGGTCCACCTGTGTCTTCCGATCATCGTTTGACATGCTAGTTCGTGGGCGGCGAGAGCTTCGTTGCAAATTGCCAATAGGGTCTTAAGGTGGCCTTCCATGGCAGGGATGTGGGATTCGGGGATAACAGTGGGGAGTGCACGGGGTTCGTACCCCATGATGATGGAGAAGGGAGATTTTCCAGTGACAGAGTGGGGGTGGTGGTTGTGTGTGAATTCTGCAAGTGTGATTTGTTTACTCCAAGTGGTCGGTTGGTCTCCACAGAATATACGGAGGTAGGTTTCAATTTCTTGGTTGACTTGTTCGGTTTCTCCGTCGGTCTGTGGATGATAGGCCGTGGAGAGTGCGAGGTTGTAACCGAGGAGTTGACCGAGTTCTTTGACAAAAGTGGAGGCGAATTGGGGTCCTCGGTCAGAGATAATCTTGTCATAAAGTCCATACTTTCAGTAGATGTAGTGAAAGAAGAGGTTTGCTACGCCCTCAGCGGATACTGTTTTTGTTGTGGGGCAGAGAATTACCCCCTTCGAGAGTCCATGGTCGATCACGACCAAAAGGGAATCAAAGCTGGCTGAGGGAGGTAGGTCGACGATGAGATTGCAGGAGAGTTGGCAGAAAGGCAGCATGGTGGAGGAGTGAATGGGGGAGAGCGGGGGAACGGAGGGGTGAGTATTGGCCTTGCAGGATTGGCAAGAGGGGCAACCCTTGACATATTTACAGATATAGGTGGCGAGCCCAGGCCACTAGAAGTCAGCAGAGATGAGCTGGTGGGTTTTGAGGAACCCTGGGTGACCCACAATGGGATGGTTGTGGCAGCGGGCGAGGATAGAGCGGTGGAGGGCATCTTCAGGGGGAACATAGACACGACCTTTGTAGGTAAGGAGGCCATCCACATGCTGCCAGTCAGACATGTGCACACGCAGAAACGCCAGGGTGGAGGAGTTGAGCGCTTGTAATTGCTGCAGGACAAGGGGGTCGGAAGAGGATGAGGAACGGATGTGGGAGGACAAGGTGACGTCGATGAGGTTGATGAAGAGGGAAGGGGGGAGTAGCATGACGCTGTCATTATCAGAGGAGGTGGTGGGAGTGAGGTCAGGGTGGCGAGAGAGGGCATCGGGGCCGGCCAGGAGTCACCCAGGAACGTGGACAATTACGAGGTCGAAATCAGCGAGGTCAAGGAGCCAGCGAGTCTGGCAACGGTTGAGATTCTGCGGGGTACGGAAGTAGGTAAAGTTTTTGTGGTCAGTGAAGACCTGGATTGGGAAGGCAGAACCATGCAGGTAATGACGCCAAGTCTTCAGGGCCCGCAGAACAGCGAGGAGTTCCCGGTTGTAGATGTCATAGTTGTGCTCGGCAGGGGAGAAGGATTCAGAGAGGTAGGAACAGGTATGCCAGTCGCCGTTGGTGTCTGTCTGGAGGAGGATGGCACTGGAGGCGAACTTGGAGGCGTCCGTGGCAATGGCAAAGGGCGCCGAAAAGTCGGGGAGATGGAGGAGGGGCTTGGCAAGGAAAAGACGTTTGAGGTGATCAAAGGCGTCTTGACAAGCGGGGGACCAATTCCAAGTGTGGGAGAGTTTGGTGAGGTCGATGAGGGGTCAAGCGATGGTGGAGTAGTCCGGGATGAAGCGATGGTAGAAGTTGGCGAATCCCAGGAACGAGCGAACGTGAGTAACTTTGGAAGGTACAGGCCACTTGGCGATTCCGTCCAGTTTCGTGGGGTCCATGGCGACGCGGTCAGGGCAGAGGATCATTCTGAGGTATTCGACTTCGGTGACGGCAAATTGGCATTTTTCGAGTTTGAGGTGGAGGTCAAGCTCTACCATGTGTTGCAGAACGCATTTTGTTCGTTCCGTGTGGGAGGCATCGTCAGGGGAGAATATGAGGAGGTCGTCCATGTAGATAATGAGCCATCTCTCGGCGATCATGTCGTGGAAGGAATCGTTCATGAATCGTTGGAAGGTGGCTGGGGAGTTACAGAGGCCAAAAAACATGACGGTGGGTTCGAAGAGACCGCGGTGGGTGATGAATACGGCCTTCCATTGGTCGCCATCCTTGATTCGAACATTGTTGTAGCCCCAGCAGACATCAAACTTGGTGAAGACCTTTGCTCCTCTCAGCTTGTCCATCAAGTCTGAGATGAGGGGCAAGGGATAAGCATCGTGGATGGTATGTTCGTTGATGTCCCGGTAGTCCTGGCAGGGACGAAGGTCACCACTCTTCTTCTTAACAAAGAAGAAGGGGGAGGCATGAGGAGAGTTTGAGGGGCGAATCTTCCCGGTCCGTAGGTGTTCGTCGATGAAGTCCTCGGTCACTTGCCGTTCGGGAGGGGAGAGAGGGTAGACTTTCCCGATTTTTGGGACAAAGGAGTCCTTAAGATTTATGGCATGATCACATGCCCGGGATGGAGAAACATGGTCAGTTGCTTCTTTGAAGAAGACTGATGTGTAGGCGGAGTATTCGTTGGGAAGGGTTGGTTTTGGTTTGGCCATCTCTGCTGCCTCTGCCAGAGCAGTAGCTACCTGGATTTTGGTGACCGTTGCAGCTGGGACCTGTGGACATTCCCTGCGGATGATGCGTTGCAGGACTCAGTTCCAATTTGCATTGATTAGATACTGGCTCTCGTCAGACTCTTTTTGTAAGAACCCACGAAGGTGCGGGCTGGACAAGAGGGTCTCAGTGCGGGATTCTGGAGGCGTGAGGTTGTCAAGCGATGTCGACAAGGTGAGGGTCCCCTGGTTCAATTGTGAGGAGTAGGTCACAAGTGTGACGGATATCTCCATTTTTGTTAAGGGAATAATCTGCGTTCTGGGCATGGATGGGCTGTTCAAGTTTGCGAAGGGGTAGGTGATTTCTCCGCATGAAGTGATAGTCGACACACAAGATCTCGGCGCCACTGTCGATTAGGGCTCAGGTTTCAGCGACTTTCTTAGCATTTGCAGGTAACTGGAGTAAGATGGGGATCACAATTCCTGAGGAGGTAGATTGTACAGTTACAGATGCAGTGCTAATGGGGAAAACATGCACTGTGGGTGTTTCCCTCTTTGAAAACCCATGGAGATGCTACCAATAATTTCGTCGTCGGAGTCCCTTGGTTCTTCGTGGATCACCCTGACTTTGCGGTCAAGGGGTTTCTTGTTCGCGAAGGTTGGACACGTGGTGGTAGTGTGCCCTGGTTGGCGACACCTGAAACAGAGTTTCTATTTGAAGCATCATTTCCGTTCCACCAAGGTCAACTTGGGGATGGAGATGGCATCAACGTCCATGGCATCCGGGTCTTTGGCTTTGGTGGGGCTTGGAGCGGAGAAGGAGTGGTAGGTAGGGGTGGATCTGTGGCCTCGCTTCGTGATTTCGTCGGCCCTTTCCCATTGGGTCTGGAAATGGATGGCCTTAGTGTACCAGTTGTTGATAGTGGCGGGTACGGTGTCCATAGACATGATGCGTCGCATGAGACCCTGAGGAATTCCTGCTGAGAAGTATCCAATTAGGACATTGGAGTCCTTGATGCCGGCTAGGGCGACATTGTTTTGGAACTCGGAAATGTATTGTGTCAACAGGGGTGAGTATGTTCCATTTTGTTTCTTGTGCATTCGCTTGGTGGAGAGCCAGGTGACAGCATTACCGATGGTGTCACGGTGTTTGAACGCCTTTTCAAATTCAGTGATAAAGTCGGCAAAGGAGCCCAGGGTGATGGCGGTCCCAGAGATACACTTCTGACGGTAGGTGGTGGCCCAAGTAAGGGCTGCCCCTTTGGTCATATAGGAAAGGGTGAAGGCGATCTTCTTATCGTCATAGTCGTATACTTTTCGGTTAACATGCACGTAAAATTGAATGGAGTTGAGCCATTGGATGGCCATGTCAAAGGATCCGTCATAGGCCTCAGGGGTGCTGATGCGGAGTTCGGTGGGTTGAGAGGTAGACGGCATCAAGGGGTTGGGGGGTGGGATAGAGAATGAAGGTACAGTGGTGATAGGTGTGGGGAAGGGTGGGGTCAGGGTCCTTGGGAGGTATAGTCTGATTGATAGTTGTCGAGCTAGTTCAGCGGCTACGTCCTGTTGAGGTTGGGAAGGGAGTTTGAGGTCAAGGTCAGTGTCAGGGTCGTTGGATTCTTCCTCAATGTCTTCGGGTTCAGTGGGGGGTGTGTCTGTGCAGTGGATACGCCACCAAGCAGGGTCAAGGGTTGGTCGTCAGTGGGCAATGGTGGAGGATTACGATGGTGGTAACATCAAAGACAGAGTTTAGACCTTTTGTTACGACTATCCCGGGTAGGGGTAGGCATAGACTCAAAGGGTCGCTACAACTAGTAGCTTCAAGGACAGGCAGAGGACACTGCCGGAGAATGCTACAGGGCTTCTGTAAACATTATCAAGTGTTGAGCTTGTCAAGGTCGAGGGTCAAAGAGGAAGAGCATTCACTTGAGAGTAGAACGAAGACTCTTAGAGATCCAAGGTACAAGGGGGTTTAGATTGAGTAGGTCTAAACTAAGGGACACTTGTACGGAGTGGTGGTCTTATATAGGTAGACTATGGAACATTGTGGAATATGATGGAATGGGAATGAGTAAGCAAGAGAAACTGGCGGAACCCTATGGAACGATGAAGAAGAAGGGCGAAGGGGTTCCACAATTGATAATACAAACGGGGTCAGGGAAGTCCACGAGCTCATACAGGCCTACATGGCATGAGCGATACGATGAAGCGAGGAAAAGGATAAGGCATAGGGACGAATCATAACAACTTCACATCAAATGCGAGAGCATCTCCTACCCCCAAGCTAATGGAAAACATACTTAGTAATATATCGGACCGAAACACGAAACTTACCTGGCCAAACCTTGTCTCAGCCCAGCAAGGGACTCGGAGTTGTTGACCATAGCACCACAAGCCAACATAAACAGGATATAGCCATCAAGTACAGCCTTGAAGGGTCCGAGAATATCCTCAAGCCACTGTTGGATTTAAGGTGAACGTCAGTATGAAAAGATAAAATAGATGGGTACTTACATTACCGACCGTGGCTGCACAAGTATTGCCATGCTCATCTTGTCCAAGCCACAGGTCACCAGTATCAGGATCAGAATGCATGGTGACGAAGACAATAACATGCCTATATCTAGAAAGACTGGCCACGAGCTTGGCTGCTTTGCTATGCCAGTCGTCAAGCGCTCCATCATGGCCAATGTTGAATGAGATGTTGATCACCCAAAGTTGGTCGTCTTGGTAATATTCAGCCAGGAGCTGATCCACCATCGTGAAATGCGCGATGCAGTGGATCATATAGAAGCAGAAATGGAGAAGAAGAGTAGGGGGGGAAAGCATGGTGGCACTTGTCGCCGTTTCAAAGGTTCCTCGCACCTCAAGGAAGTTGTTAAGGACCTGTTTGTCGTCAATAGTGAATCCCTTTAAAAGATATTTACACATTAGCATGAATATGAGAAGCAACAAAAAAACTTACAACATACAAGCGGCCCTTCTCTTGATCCAATTTCCAGTGGCATGAGATGCAGTGGAACTTGACGTTGGGGGCCTCCAGCTTGCTGAGTTCCTCAGGTGGAATTTCAATGCACTGAGCACAAATGGTGTGCTCGTAGCCTGGCTCATCACATTCCCAGAGGTTTCCCCCATCTTGACAGAGGGAACAATGCTGTACGAAATCAAGCCATCATTGTGATTATAAATATATCATGACAAGTACTCACCTGAATATCCGAAGACAATCTAGCTTGGCGCATTTGAGTGGCAAGGCCAGGTTTGGGCTGAGGACATATGACCTCAGGTTGTGCAAGCTTGAGGGAAGGACATAAGACCTCAGGCCGCACAAGTAGCACACATTTGGCTGTGCCACCAGTGGTCTTCTTTGCCGTTTGCTTGGTACGAGTCATGTTGGAAGGGCTGCATCTCACGGTTGTGGTACTGTAAATATGTTGACTTGTCCCAAAAAAAGAACTGATCATGTACAAGCCAAATGCAGTGTGGCACTATGTGGGAACTGATCACAATGCGTCACACATGATCAATGTTGTCACGTGCTCAGGCAATGCCAAACACATATAAATGTTTGGCAACCATAAGCAATGCTTCCCCAGTGATTTTAATTCTCATGCTCTTTTCTTTTTCCCTCCTGTCACAGTATATAACGAACCACTTTGTAGTTATGTAGGGCTGCAGCCTACATAACAACAAAGTGTTTGTTACCTTTCAAAGTGCATTTTTCCCCCATGTATGCACTAGCTAATCTTACCAGGTTAGGTGTGGGCTTAGAACCAGGCAAAGGTTGGTGTGTTGGAATGCTAGTCCCACTCCCACCCTTGCTTCTTCTTGTTGGTCGAGGGCTATGCAGGGTCGGTGTGTCGGGACGCTGTTCCTGCTCCCACCCTTGCTGTTTCCTTATGAGTCAATGGCTTTGCAGGGTTGGTGTGTCAGGACGCTAGTCCTGCTCCCACCCTTGCATCTTCTTTGTTGGTCGAGGGCTTTGTGGGGCTGGTGTGTTGGAACGCTAGTCCCGCTCCCATCCTTGCATCTTCTTTGTTGGTCGAGGGCTTTGTGGGGTTGGTGTGTCGGGATGCTAGTCCCACTTCCACCCTTGCATCTACTTTGTTGGTCGAGGACTATGTGAGGTCGGTGTGTTGGGACGCTAGTCCGGCTCCCACCCTTGCATCTTCTTTGTTGGTTGTGGGCTATGTGAGGTCGGTGTGTCAGGACACTAGTCTCACTCTGACCCGACCCTTGGCTTTATCCTTGTTTGGTGAGATTTGGGTAAGCTTAATTGTCTATTTTGCTATTTAACACTACTAGCACTTCTGATATGATCTACCCCAAGGATTTGGTTTCCGCTTCCAAAGAAGTGGTTACTTTGGTTTGAATTTGATATTGGCAACATTTGTAAGGTCAGTACAATTATTCTATTTCATTACTAAAGTCTCAGACTTCTTATAGCCCTTGTGTTGGATGGATTTTCGGTGAAGGTTGGATTTCAGTGTTGAGGAGTTCCATTTTACAGTTTTGGTTGGGATCTCAGCATCATGTACTTTCTCTTGCTTGGACAGCTTGTCAAGGGGTGGGCCCCCCCTTGCCAAGCTGTCCTTGCTCTTTTTTTCTTTTTTCTTTTTCACTGTGCAGTCGAACTTCCATTTAACATATGTACCAGCTACTTGTTTCGGTTTAAATTTTGAGATGACTCATCATGGCCCCTGTCCACATCGCTGCAATGTGGTCATGTGTGTCTGTCTGATTTTTAACTTAAAGTGTGGGAACTGTAACCTAGTATGATGACTAAACTTAAAAAAATTTCAAGTTGGCAGATTGGCAGTGTTCTCGAATACTTGATATGGATGCAGGTCCCCCCCTGGCTGCCTACGTTGGTAAGGTTCTGCAAGAGGTTGTAATGAGCTCCATCATTGCTCAGGATGAAATTTTAGTCAGCAAACTTCACAAGCCTAAGTACAACCTGCCAGTCCTTGTAACATATTGATTCAGTCTAACCACTTTCATGTTCACAAATTCTAGGTTAAGGGCTCAAGCCCTTGTTGAAACTCCTCCCACAATCACTATTGAACAACAAGAAGGTAAAATGATATCAATAATGGATGTAGAAGTCCAATATTGTGCAGCTGTCATTGCTGCAGCCTTCTCGAACCCAAGTAAGCAAAATTAAGTTCCGAATTGGTATGCATTTTGATTGCTTGGCTCCCAGTCTCGGTTGACTGGGATTATGACAGGTTTGCTGACTCAGAGGGAAAGCGGCATTTGAGGAAATTTTTTGCCGGTGTCCACATGAGTTCCATTATGAAACCAACAACAGTCATCAACATCCATGGTAAAATTCTTATGTGGTATCTGCCTGGCCTCCTGCTCCCCCATTGAGTGGTGTGTTTCAAAGCTCCTTCCCAATCTCTTGTTTATGCTAACTTTGTGGTCAGAAAGAATTGAACAGGATTACCAAGTGCCTGAAGAAATCTATATGTGATTCAACCAGCCATGGCTGAGACTTGTCAAGTTGGCGGTTGGACGGTTTTACTTGCAATGGTGGAGAGGCAATTTTCAGTGCAGGCAAGATATCACTATTGGTCGGAAAGTTGGTACCTGGACATAAGGTATGTACACCTGGTCTGTGGTTATGAACCCCCACGAATGTCTAACATAATGTAGTGGCTTCAAGACCCTATATGTTCCCCGCAGATTCTCCGTGAGGAAGCTGTTCAAGAATGACTTGAGTTCATTGACCTGGTTGAGCAGCTGCTAAATGCAGTGCTGCAGATTGTCCATCCGGAGATGTGGTCAGCAAACAGCAAGGTTACTCCATTGCTGACTTGGCCATCTGTATATCCTGGCGTGGATGTCATTGCCAACCAGGTCACACCTCAGTATTATGATCAGGGTGGGGCAATTTCTTTTTACAACCACTTAGTTAGCTTTGGTGAGAGCCATGATGCCCAACTTTTGCTTGCAGACTTTCATACAGAGTTTTCATACCAACCTGGAACATCTGTTTTATTTCCAGGTAAGGTTTTGGTGCACTCAGTTCCAGAGTGGTCTGGGGAGGAGAGGTTAGTAATTGCTCATTATGCCAAGGATGACATACAGGACAGATTGGGAGTGGCTAGACCCTTGTTGCCAACTCAATTGGGTTGGTGGTCCAAATTTAGTTAGATTTGTGGGGTAGCTAGACAATCAGCATTATGACGTGATTAGTTTGTAAAGATCCTTGAGTATTGGATGAATTAGGGGTGGCTTGACTCTTGTTGCCAACCCATTTGGGTTGTTACAGTCCAAATATAGCTAGATGCTACCAAAGTTCCTTGAGCCATTATACAGATTAGGGGTGACTTGACCCTGGGCTAGACCAATTAGCACTGGACATAGCCATGGCATGTAATGTGGTAAAAATATATAGCAGGTCAGATTAATATGCAGTCATTTGATAGGTTAGGCTGTGTAATTGGCACTGGGGCTCCTTGAGTAATAAAATCTAGGGGAAATAATATCAGCCTCTGAATGCCAAAATGTCCCACTCTTGTCGAAAGGCCAAGAAAGCCAAAGTTTCTGTTTACAAACTGGGAGGTGCAAAACCTAGGGCTTCTGGGTCTATGGTTGTCCTCACCCCTACTACAACCAGGAGGGAAAGATCATTTATACTGAAGTAGATGCTGCCCCCTATTACAAATCATCTGACGAGGAAGGCAAATCACCAAAAAGGAAATGTCCTAAGACCCCATCTCACTCTAGGACAACTGTTCCTGCCTCGCTAGAGGATACATTTCTGCAGGAGGCTTGCTTATATGATCAGGAGCCTCATGTACCAAGGATTACCAAAATAAGATTGAGATGTAATGCATAATTATGATCTCACAAAAAGTATCCCAGAATGATTTCCATTTGGAATGGGTTCCTTGGAGGGCTACCTATCTGGAGATTCTCCTGGATTCTGAAAGCCCAGGATAACTGCAAGACAAATGTGCTCTCTGTCTCCAAGCAGACAGTGAAATCTGGTGTCTTTCATGCCAGGGGCATCATGGATGGTGTCGTATCTGTGCTGTCAAAGCACACATGTCTCTTCCATTTCATAGGCTTCAGAGGTGAAATGGTCAGTTCTATGAGGTTATCTCTCTTCAGAACCTGGGTTTTACTCTAAACCTTGGACATAATGGAGATGCCTGTCCTAAAAATGCTGGAGAAAATGAACATGGTGATTGAATAACTATAGTGGACTCAGCAGGGATCTTTTTTCACTCAGTGAAATGGTGTAGATGCAATGGGGCCAGTGACCAGGACAAACATCTGCAGCTTCTTTGGCATCATCTCTTTCCCTCCAGTATCTTCAAGCCTCAAACTGCCTTCACATTCGATGTTTTGGACCAGTTTCTTATTGATTCCCTGGAATGCAAGACCTCAGCATCTAGCTTCTACTCAAAGCTCAGAAGGCTCACCAACAATGCTTTTCCTAATACACTTCCTGTATGCTTTCTGATTTTAATATTGATCAAAACTAACACAGCAGTATTAGGATCACTATTGGGAATTAATGAGGGTATCAAGGACTTGGAGAGACCTCCAATCGAAAAAGGTCAGGGTTTGGTCATGATGCTCAGAAGGACCCAGGAAAGAGCAAGTTGGCAGTGTTTTGTCCTGCTTGTCCTCAGCCAGGGATCAATTTGCCTGAGGACTGGGCTACATGGTATGGTAGGTCAGTGTATTGTCATGCCCCATGGAAATTATTTTTGCATGGCTAACTATAAAACAGTGATACTGTCTCATTGCGCTATGTGGTGGATGGTAACTTCACTGCTCAGCACATGAAAATGCGTAAGCCTGAGCATGATGTACCTCTCTCAGATGGTTTAGCTTATATGGTGACCAATGAGCCCTACAAAAAGCATGTTGCCCAGGCTGCAAATAATGAAGAGGTATGTATTACTGAACCTCAAGGGTGCTTTCACTTTCATACTCCTCTTACATCTCATAGAGGTCAACATGCCAGAATTATAGGGCTATTAATGATACCAATACAAACAAAACTCACCTGCGGGCCACTGGTGTGGGTGCTACTGCCTGTGCTCGTCATGGATGCTTTGTTCCCCATTCTGTGATTGATTTTTACAAGGGAGAACAGTAAGCTCATTTCCTAGGATTACATAAATAATTTGTTGATTTTTGACTTGGCTGAAGGCAAAAAAATGTTGACTACTCCATTTGTCAAGCAATCTCCTACAACTCTGATGGTATACAAAAAGCCATTATCATCTATGATGTGGCTTGCCAATGGCACAAGAATTTCTTGGCTAGGGTAGAGAAACCCCCTGCCTTGTTCTTGCCAGATGATTTAGATGTGGTTCCAGCAGTTGGAAAATTCCATTTGAGTGCCCACAAGGCTCTATGTTTCTCCTGGTTCAGTCTCATGTTCCTTAAAGGGCTAGGCCATATTGATGGAGAGATATTGGAAACCCTTTGGGCCTCCTTTAGTAAAATCTCACCTTCTGCAAGATCAATGACTTTGGCACACTAGCAAGAGCTTTATGATGATAATATGAGAGACTCAAACTGGAAGAAGCTAGTGGGAATAGGTGAGTGAACTTTTGCTTTGAATTGCAGGTATTCAAGTCAAATTCACTTTGAATTGCAGTGAAGACTTTATTGAGGAAGCTAAAAGCTGCTGCTGATGGAGTAGAGTCCACAGAAGGTCCATTTGAAGAGCTTAGCTCTGCCTTGGATACTGACAAATTGAGAGTTTGGACTGAGGAGGCAGAGAAAGCTGATGATGAAAGAGGTGAAGCTTTGGATGTGTATAGTTTACAGATGGACAGAGGTGGATGGTTTTTCTTTGTCAAAGTGGTCCTGCTCATTATTCTTGCATCCCTTCCATAACTCCTACATTGGCAGAGATAAGACTCAATCTGCTAGATGCAAGACCTCAACCTCTGGAATACAAGGTTCCGTGACCTGGATGATAGAAGGTATTAGTATCGAAGATGCCCAGTGAGTGACTGGGTTAGTCATTTATAAGGGGCTCTGTAATATTAATGCTATCATTGCAGAGATGCCTTGCAGGCAGACATACGTTGCTTGCCTGCCATTCCAACAACAACCCAAAAGGCTGACATTCTCCAAAAGCAACAAAGACTTCATACCAGATTATCCAAGTTCAACCAGATGGCACAACTCTTCATGTCTGATTTGGACATAGATGTTATATTTTCCCATGTGGATGATCCTGATATCTGTCCTGAGGAGAAAGGTGAGACCCTGGATGATGATGAAAGAGGGCATTCTGGGGAGCCCTAGGAGATAATGATGCTGAAGATAATGAAGATGAAGATGATCCAACTGAGAGCTTTCCTGAAGATCTCACCCTTTGGATGCCATCCTATTTGGGGGCCTCCTGCCTGAAAGAGGCTGAATTAGAGGAGCTGGTAAAGGAGGAGGTCAAATTGCACATCGGGCAGGCAAATGATTGTTTGGAAAAACTGAGAACTCATTTAGGTCACAAGTCTATCCTCTATAGGATGAACTTTCAAGGTTCAACCTCAGTCAGGACTGACACCAGATCCAAACAAGATATCCAAAGCGTAGCCTTGAAAATTACCAGGGATGTTCGAAGTTACCATAGGGCAAGGGAGTCTCTGTCCCATTTGGAAGCTTCTCAAGACATCCTGCAAAAGTATCAACTCATAAAGCCTGATGAACTAGGTGTATCCAAGGATATTACTGAGGAAAATCGGAGAAAGTTAGCTTGGACCATCTGGTGTGTGGAATGAGGAATGTAATTGCTATAATGCATTGAATTTTTATATCTCCTCTGAGATTCATATATCTGCTTTGAAGTTCATAGAGTCAGCTGGTTGAAGGCCAGGGCCAGATATCAAAGGTGGAAAGAAGAATTGGAGATGGTGAAACATAAGATGGTTTGGACCACTCTGTAGTTCAAACATCATGAGCAAGAATGGGAGAGATGACACAAAACTCTGCAAAAGCAAGGCTGAAAGCATATGCTGCAAAGCAAAAAGATATTTGGGAGAGGTTCAGAAAAAAGGCTGAAGAGAGGTTCGGAAAGTACATGGCTTCCAGTGAAATCTGAGTTGAAATTGTGTCATGCAAGTCAAACTACATGATCCCTTTAAACGACATATATGGGATATATACTCTAGGTATTCAGATTACACTAGTGTTATTGGTCAGTCATATCATATAGATAGTATAGGCTGCCTGTTAAGAACGGGCAACTCTGATGCAACTCCGATGAACCGGAGTTACTTGAGGGTGTCGGGACTTGGCTTCACCTTATGTGGTGCGCCCTTGCTCGAGTCCATTGTCCCAGATTTAGGACGTAGGAGGATCAGAGGTACGGACTCGATGTGGTCGAACATCAAGTTGAGTGGAGGTCAGAGTGAGTCATCGAGACTCGGACGGAGGACAGGAGTGATGTTTAGAGTTGATATTTGAACTGATTCTACAGGAGTAGTACCGAGGGTTTATATACTATCGGAATCGAGATTACTAATGGAGTTCGTAAGGTGTAATGAGTAAGTAGCTGAGTAAGGAGAACGGAGATGGGACCTGGCCAGAGCGGTGCTCCTAAGTGAGACAGACACTGGTTCAGAGACAGCTAGGAAGCATGACTAGGATGGATGAGGAAACATAGGTTTATGTACAAATGAAGAAGTATGAATACTAAACGGGGGGTCACAAGTCTGAGGGTATGAGAGTGTACTCTGAGGGAGAACACACCGGAGTTGTGGATGGAGGTCCAGAGTTGGACTTGTCGAGTTACACGGGATATGACAGTATCCCCCTCTTAGGCCTGAACCCCTGAAGGCCTAGGTGAGAGACAATGCGGAGTAAGAAAAACCGGAGTCCGAAAAAATGTGGAGTGTGGATCTGTCCGGGTATAAAGGTCGAAGGTGTATCCAGTCAATTCCGCATACTCCTTAATCCTCAACCACCACCATGTCCAGCCTCAACAACATCCAAGAGTGGTCCGACGAGCGCATCACAGAGAATGAGGACAAGGAGGAGGAGGTCAGCAGCGCCAAGTACGCCAAGCAGTGGAGAAGAGCGCGGGCCCAGAAGGAGGAGGCAGAGAGGAGGGCACACAAGTAGGCAGAGCGGAAAGCATAGGAGGAGGTGGAGAGGGCGCGTTGAGAGGCCGAGTTGGAGGCCATCAGAAGGGTGAGTGACAGTGCACCAGAGTACGTTGGAGCTAATGGATGACAGGCAGAGGAGGTGCGGACATGACAGAGCGTCATACAGGGGAAGAAGAGGGTGTTGGTGGAGCAGCAATGCTCGCACTGCGAACACCGGGGGCTCGAGTGCATGCTCGCCCCCGGAAAATCCAAGTCGTGCACCAAGTGTCGCAATGCCAAGACGAAGTGCAAGCAGCCTGGGGAGGAGCAGCCGGAGAGGCGGAGGAAGCAAAGGAGAGTAGGAGGGGACGAGGCAGGGCCTAGCGGCTCCAACGGAGATGAGGCAGGACCGGGAGCGATGGCAGGGCTCTCGGAGATCCTTTGGGAGATCCGGGATGTCCTGAAGTTGCAGAACAGGCTGCTTGACCAGCAAAATTCTCTGCTGGAGCACCTGGTGGAGTTGAAAGTGGAGGAGGTATACGGGAGTGAGGAGTTGGAGGGGGAGGTAGAAGAAGGGGAGAAGAAGGTGGTGGAGTCGGAGTTGGCCGGATTGGCCGCGGAGGTCATCGAGGAAGATGAGGAGGAAAGCAAAGAGGGGGGTGAGGAGGAAGAAGAAGTGTAGTAGTTAGTGTACTTGTCTTTTTCTTTTTCTTTTTAATGGAGTTTTTTGTCTGATCATGTGGAGTGAGGTCCGGGTTTGTCCAGATAGCAAGTGTGATAGTCATGGACAAGTTCGGAAGCATGACCAAGTTCGGTGGCTAGAAGCCAGGAGGTTTCTTCATCTGTTCCTTCATATCCTGACCAATGGACGAGGTACAGGAGTTTGCAATTCCGGCGACGTCGATCTATTTTCAAGTCGAGGATCTCTGAAACTTCATACTCTGGTTCTTCGTCTACTTCGACCGGAGGTGGTGGAGATTGTACCCAGTTAGGTATGATGTTGGGTACGGAGGGTTCTAGCTGTGAGACATGAAAGACCGGGTGAACGGACTTCATTGACTCGGGGAGTCGGAGAGTGAAGGAGTGGGAGCCTGCCTGAGCAATAATTGGGTAGGGCCCTAGGTTCTTCTCAGAGAGTTTCTTCGAAGGCCTAGTGGAGTGGAAGTACTTTGCTTTTACGAAGACTGGGTCACCGACTTTGAAGTCCAGTGCCAGAGATCACCTAGCATCTGCAGGTCCTTGGTAACACTTCTGGGTGGCAGCCATCTCCTCACGGAGATAATCGTGGAGGGAATCGAGGTCTATGGAGTACTCACAAGCTTTAGCAGAGGTGAGGTCGCGCTCAGGGTGTACTGTGACATTGGGATGGTAGCCTTTGTTGGCAAAGAATGGAGAGACTCCGATAGTAGCACTTGGAGCATTGTTGTATGCGAACTCCGCCAAAGGCAGGAGCTCGGACCAGTTATCTTGCTGGTAGTTGTAGTAAATGTGGAGGTACTGTTTGAGAGTCTGGTTCATACGTTCTGTCTGACCATCTCCTTCGAGGTGATAACTGGAGGTGAAGTAGAGGTGGATATCGAGAGCTTTCCCAAGCGAGTGGAAGAAGTGTGAGATGAATTCCGAACCTCGATCGGAGGTAATGTGAGAGGGAACTCCGTGCTTAGAAAAGACATGGAGTAGGAAGAGTCTCGCCAAGTCCAGGGAAGTTACCATGTCGTGCATTGGGATGAAAATACACTGTTTGGATAATCGATCCACGACGATGAGGATGGCAGTGAATCCAGAAAACGAGGGGAGTTGCTCAATGAAATCCATAGAGATGGAGTTCCATGGCTTCTCAGGGATGGGGAGTTATTTCAACAACTTATAGGGTCGGTGTCTTGGAACCTTTGCGTGGGCACAAGTGGTGCAGGAGGAGACGTATTCTTTGATGAATGTCTGTATCCTTGGCCAAGTGTATTCGCGGCATACAAGTTCCAAAGTCCAGTTTTGGCCGAAATGTCCGGAGAGGGGATGGTCGTGTTTGTACTGGAGGACTTGGAGTCGGAGGTCATTAGCATCGGGGACGTAGATGCATTTGTCGAGACAGAGGAAGCCATCTTCATTGACTGACCAGCGTGAGTCCGGATCGGAGGAGGACATGTGTAGTTTGGTGAGTGGGTCGGAGGGGAGTGTAGATAGGATGTCACTGTGGAGTTGCTCTATATCAAACAGGGTGCTAGCCCGGAGTACTGGAGCTGCAAGATAAGTAGCACGGAGGGAAGAAGCGAGCTGTTCCTGTGTAAAGATGGGGCAGAAATTGTGCAGATTGACGCAAGCGTAGTCCTTATCCCGCTCTTTGGGATAGACGTCCCAGCGTCTAGTAAAGGCATCAGGTTTCGTGCCAAGTCGTCCAGGGTGAAAGCAGACGATTATGTGGAATTGGGAAAGGAACTCCAACCACCGGGCTTGCCGGCGGGTCAGGAGTTTCGAAGTAGCGAAGTACTCCAAGTTCTTGTGGTCAGTAACGATGTCGATCGGAGTGCCAGAGCCTTTGAGATAATGTCGCCAAGCCCAGAAAGACTTGTGGATGGCAAGGAGCTCCTTGTCATGTGTGTCATAATTGAGCTCCAAAGCAGTGAGCATCTGTGAAAAGAAGGCGACGAGCTGGAGTTCTTCATCCGGACAGTGGATGGAAAGAATCCCAGCGATGGCATAGTCAGAGGCGTTGGTTTCTATAATCATCGGAGCATTGGGAGCCCAATGGGTAAGAATGGGAGCGGTGGTGAAGGCTTCCTTTAGCAAAAGGAAGGCGGATCAACAGTCATCTCCGAAGAGCCAAGGGATACCTTTCCGGGTCAACTGGGTTAGCGGAATGACGATGTTGGAATAGTTGGTGATAAAACGCTGGTAGAAATTAGCGAATCCGAGGAAAGACTAGATGTCCTTGACTTTACGAGGCTCCAGCCAGTCCTGCACGGCCTTGACTTTGTCCGAAGACATAGTAAGACTGGAGGGTGTGATGATGTAGCCGAGGTACTCTGTAGTGTCGGTGGACCATTCGCATTTGTCGGGTTTTGCGTAAAGCCCATGTTTGTGGAGTCATCAGAGGACTTCCTGGACATGTTCTCTGTGAGCAGTTTTATCCGCGGAGAAGATCAGGATGTCGTCCAGGTAGACAATCATGCTAACATCTAGAAGATCTGCAAATATGGTATTGACAAACCGTTGGAAAGCCGCAGGGGCGTTGGTAAGGCCGAAAAGCATTACCAGCCACTCATAGGAGCCGTAGTGCGTTCAGAAGGAGGTTTTCCATTCATCTCCATCAGCAATGCAGACCAAGTGGTAGGCATGCTGGAGATCGACCTTGGTGTATATTTTTGCACAGCTTGGAGCGTCTAGGAGGTCGGAGATATGGGGGAGTGGATAGCGGTCTTTCTTTGTGATCTTATTGAGTCCTCGGAAGTCGACGCAAAGGCGGAGTGAACCGTCCTTCTTGTGAACAAAGAGAACTGGGGTGGCATGGGTGGAGGAAGAGGGTCTGATGAAGCCCATGGCTAGGTGCTCATCAAGGAAGATACGGAGAGAGCCGAGTTCGGAGGTGGAGAGGGAGTAGGTAGTTTCCAAGGGAGGAGAGGCTCCTTCCTCCAGGTCGATCTTTAGATCATGTTCCCGATGTGGAGCAAGCTGGGAAGCTTTGCTCTTGCTAAAGACATTGGAGAAGTCGTGGTATTTCTGAGGAACACCAGAAAGGTCAACTGATTCTGGGGGAGTGATGGAAGTGGAGCGGAGATCGCTCTCCTAGGGACAGAGTTGCAAACTAAATTGAACGGAGCCCTTGAGGCAACAAGCTAGCGCGAATGCTGGGGCACTAACGAGCACAATGGGCGGAGCTTTGTGGTTGGAGAAACGTGGTGGATCTGGTGTGGTGTCAGCCGGAGGAAGGGATTCTGGAGGCTGCAGAGGGGAGCTCGGGGTTGCTCGCACTTGCTGCTCAGATGAATGGAATGTGATACTGCTTGTGACCCAGTCAATCAATGGATTGTGGCGGGTGAGCCAGTTATGTCCTAGTACAATAGAACAGGTGGAGTCCAGCAGAGTGACGTAGAGAGTCGTCGGAGTGATGTCACCGGTTGCAAAGCGGACTGAGAGGTTGGTGGCTCAGGTGATCATACTGTTGGTAGTTCCATTGAAGAGATGGAGCTAGAGTGGAGGAACAGGATAGGTGGAAAGTTCGTATTTATTAATGAATGTAGTATCTATGAAACAATCAGAGAAGCCAGAGTCTACAAGCACGGAAAAGGGCGGAATTTGATAGGAGACTAAGAAGACAGAGGGCATGAGGGATTTGGGGTTGGAAAGAGCGGATGCATTGAGGCGGATCTCCTTAGCTGCACAAGTGGGTTCAACGCGACTTCCAGTCTGTGCGGAGTCATGGAGGTCGCGGACTATTTTTTTGCCTCCGTAGAGACCTCTGGTTTGGTTTCCAGAGTGGTGGTCGCAGTACGACCCTTGGACGCACTGGAGGTCGACTTGGGGCAGTCCTTTGCCATGTGGCCGGGTAGGCCACAGAACATGCAGAGCTTGTTGTTGAACCTGTGCTTTCGTTCTTCCAAGGTGAGCTTGCCATCTTTTCCTAATTTGGACGACAAGTCCAGTTTCGGATGAGCAGGGGTGGTAGCGCCTTTGCCTTTGGAGTCCTTGGAGTCCTTGGCATTACTGGAGGGGTGTGGAGAGGATGATGTGGCAGGGGTGGATGATTTCTTGGTCTTGGGGGTGGAGGATGGGTTGGATGATTTCATCTGCCTGCTAATCTCGGACTTGCACTCCCAATAGTGCGCGTTGATCGTGTGTGCGAGACTTCGGAGTTCGGAGAGTGTCGGGGGTTTCCCGACATGTGAGATCTCATCCTTGATACAATCCAGCAGACCATTATAGAAGTGGTGTCGGAGGGCACCTTCTCCGTAGCCACGGACTTGCGAAGCAATCCGATTGAACTCTACCACGTACTTGTTGATGTGTTGGGTATCTTTCATCGACAGGTGGTCAAGTTGGTGCTCCACATCTCCAACAGGGTCATGCGGACTGAAGTTGGTCTGGAGTTTGAGGACAAACTCTTTGAAGTCGTCCATCCAGAGGGGACGGAAAGCTGGATCTTCCATCTGGAGGAGGTCCAGTTCGAACCATTCCAGTGCCATACCCTTAAGGTAGGACTGCACAAATGTAACTTTAGTGCAGTCCATTCCAAAGGCTTTCGGGCGGTCTTGGAAGTTCAGCTTGCACTGAACTAGGAAAACCCGGAGTTTGCGGGGTTCAGTCCCGTCAAACTGATCCAGTTCCCATACTTTAGTGCGTGGGGTGTGGTCGGAGGTGGGACGACATGTGGAATGAGCAAGGCTTTTGATGGCCTCGGCGAGCAGTGCGAGCATGTCTCGTGGAACGTGCTCGCTGTTGGAGTCTGATAGCTCGTTGTTACCAGGGAAGTCGGGATCGTTGTCGGACAGGTCATCTCCGGGAACGTCCAGGATGTCACCGTCATCTGGGAAGAGGGCAACATGCACTCTTTGACTAGAGTGCTGGCTTGTGAGAGGAGAGGTAGTAGTGTCATCGTTGGTTGGGAGTTTGACGATGCGTGCTCCTAGAGTAGGGGACTCTGGGAGTGGTTGCAACTGTGAGGCAGAGGTGGGGTTTCGTCGAGCGGAGAAGCTTTGGAACTGGTCGACAAGTTCTGGACCTTGCCGACTGCTGCCGAACGCGCTCAACGGGTTGTATCGTGGGGATGCGAAGGGGTTTGCGCCTAGGGCGCGAGTCTGGGATCTAGTAGTGCATGTAGCCATAATGTGAGAGACTTATTTGCAAGTGGGAGTTCGAATATACTGTTAAGAATGGACAACTCCGATGCAACTCCGATGAACCAGAGTTACTTGAGGGTGTTGGGACTTGGCTTCACCTTATGTGGTGCGCCCTTGCTCGAGTCCATTGTCCCAGATTTAGGACGTAGGAGGATCAGAGGTACGGACTCGACGTGGTCGAATGTCAAGTCGAGTGGAGGTCAGAGTGAGTCGTCGAGACTCGGACGGAGGACAGGAGTGATGTTTAGAGTTGATATTTGAACTGATTCTACAGGAGTAGTACCGAGGGTTTATATACTATCGGAATCGAGATTACTAATGGAGTTCGTAAGGTGTAATGAGTAAGTAGCTGAGTAAGGAGAACGGAGATGGGACCTGGCTGGAGCAGTGCTCCTAAGTGAAACAGATACTGGTTCGGAGACAGCTAGGAAGTGTGACTAGGATGGATGAGGAAACATAGGTTTATGTACAAATGAAGAAGTATGAATACTAAACGGGGGGTCACAAGTCTGAGGGTATGAGAGTGTACTCTGAGGGAGAACGCACCGGAGTTGTGGATGGAGGTCCAGAGTTGGACTTGTCGAGTTACACAGGATATGACACTGCCTAGGAAGACATTGTGAGGTTGGCTGGTACTATATATATGTCACATAGCCCATATGTATTATGGTCGACTGGTACTGTGTATACATAGTATGTATGACCACATAGGTGGTACTGGCTGATCACACCACATTGGCACCCAGGTTGGCCAGTACCACCCCCACATAATATATATGACCACACATGCAGTACTGGCCAATCACACCATATTCATCATGGTCGGCCGGTACCACAGGTGTGGCCATATATACTATGCAGGGGTGGTACTGGCCAACTACATCATATTCATCCTGGTCAGCCGGTACCATAGGTGTGGCCATACATACTACACGGAGGTGGTACTGGCCGACTGCACTATATTCACCTTGGTTGGCCGGTACCAGCCTCACATAGTATATATCACCTCACATAGAACTCACCCTGGGCGGCCGGTACCACATGTATGGACATAAGTGGTATGCATCCATGGTACAGGCCGACTGAAAGAGTATCTGCCTTGGTCAGCTGGTATCACATATACATAGATACCACGGGACAACAGATAGGAAACAACATCTTTCATACCTTTACTCATATGATACTCAGGGTAAGGCAGGCCAGGGGGAACCTTCTGACATTACATTCCATCCCTATCTAGTATGTATGACCACACAAGTGATACTGGCCAAGCTCACCATGTTCATCCTGGTTGGCTGATACCACCCCCATGTAGTATGTATGACAACACATGCAGTACCGGCCGATCACACCATATTCATCCTGGTTGGCCAGTACCACATGTGTGGCCATACATACTACATGGGAGTGGTACTGGCAGACTATATCATATTCACCCTGATCAGCTGGTACCACCCTCACATAGAACTCATCCTGATCGGCCAGTACCACATGTGTGGCCATATGTACTATGTATACATGGTACTAGCCGACTGCACCATTATTCACCCTGGTCGGCCAGTACCACATATGTGGCCATATATGCTATATATGCATGGTACCAGCCGGCCTAGGTGCCAATATGATGTGGTCGGCCGGTACCACCTGTGTGGCCATATGTACTATGTATACATGGTACTGGCCGACTACACCATTATTCACCCTGGTTGGCCAGTACCACATATGTGGCCATATATGCTATGTATACATGGTACCAGCTGACTACACCATTATTCACCCTGGTTGGCCAGTACCACCCACACATAGTATATATCACCTCACATAGATGGTACCAGCTAAGCTCACCATATACATCTTGGTTGGCCAGTATCATGTATACATAGTACATATGGCCACACAAGTGGTACCAGCTGACTGCACCATATTTACCCTGGTTGGCCAGTACCACCTCCACATAGTATGTATCACCCCATATAGATGGTACCAGCCTTAGTTCAACTCATCCCATATGTGACAACATGGTTCATATGGTCAGCTGGTACCACCCACATGTAGTATATGATCTACCCAAGCTGCTACTGATTGCTCATAAGGGGGTACTACTTGGACCAAGTCAGCCGGTGTTATAATAATGAATATTTTCAAACTTTTTATCGCATTCCAACTTCATCTTTCTAATCACGTGACCAGTGCACGTGACCATGAGAAACTATCACCTGACCTAGATCTAGGCTTAGTCACGTGACATGCCTCACCCTTTTAATCTCCGTTCCCTTCACACCTTATCTATTCCCACAGTCACTCCCATTATCTCTATTCTCACAAACGCTTCTTTACTTTACCCATACATAGTAATATCTCTCACGCACAGCCTGGTCTGTGCGCACTTCTGTAACCTATATAAAGTAGACACTTTGACGACTGGATCCCCAGTCTAATCCACTTTGTTCATCACCTATAGTCATTGCCTTGGCCTTTGGTCATTGTAGGCTGGTGCTGTTCGGACGCAACCCATGTACCCTCTTCACTGAGCCAGGACCTGTGTAGCCTGTGAGACGTAAGATCTGAGCCATGTGCTGTGTAGTGATTCCCACTCGCAACACTTGGATTAGACTGTCATACACACCGCTCGGATCCCAGAGCTAAGGGAATGTCTCCAGTTATCACCACTTGATGGTGACGAGTAAAGCACTCGCTAAGCGCTGTTCACATATGGTCATCCGCCGTACAAATAAGGATAAAGTTGCTGTCGGGCATAGTGCACTAGCCCCCGTTATCAGTTGAGGTCTAACTGTTCGTGTGGTGCTACACTGGTGTACCCGGGTTCTTGTGATCACCCGTAATGTCACATCAGAGCGATAGTCAGGATCATCACGATTCTTCTCGACATGCTCGCCAGCCGACACTAGGAAAAGATATTTTGAGAGTTTTTTATCCCAGGTCACCGCGGTCACCAGGACACATTTTTTTTTAAACAACACCGACGTAGGCTTCCCCAGAGTGTGGTTGGAAGATACCATACAGTAAGGAGCTGAAAGAAAAGCAGTCAAGATTCCTGCCCAACGAAGAAAGAAGGTCTACTGGGCCAACCCAGAGAAAAAACACTATACATATTTCGGCTCCACCTTTGCCATCTACAGCATACAACACTTCCGCCCCTATCTTCGTCCAAAAACCTCCCTCCGCCCTAATCCCCGTTACCCCGCCCCCAAGAAAAAATAATGTCGGGACCAGTAGATCTCGATGACCTCGTCCAGCGGTTGGCCGCGCTGAACGTGGACAAGGACAAGGCCAATGTCACCAAGAAGATTGCCGATCCCGAGAAGTGGGACAGTGACCGGGCCACCTTCCGTCTATGGTGGATAAGGCTGCGACTGTGGGTGGACGCACAGTCGTGGAAATCGGACAAGCTGCGCTGCATGGCTGTCCTGTCCAGGTTGGAGAAGAAGGCCGAGGGGTTCGCCCAGATCACCCTCGAAAAATACTACGACGCCGAGTTTGACGACGTCAAAAATGCTCAGGGCATCATCAGTGGGCAAAAAGGGGAGTCGGCCTGGCCCTCATGGGTCGCCCTCCAAAAAGAAATTCGGTCTTATTTTAGGATCGACATACTGGCCCACGAGTCGTTAAGGAAACTCGAGGCCCTAAGACAGAACGGGCACCCAATTGACCTGTTCATTCAAAGGTTCGAGGTGCTGAAGAGGGAGGCGAACATCGAGGACTATCATGCCTTGACCCTCATCAAGAAAGCCGTAGACTTTAAAATCTACGAGCAGGCGCAACTCAACCCGAGCACCCTCGTACTGGACTACGAGGATATTGTCAAGGAATATCAGAGGATCGGGCGATCCTTCGAACAAATGCAGGTCGAAAGGGGACCTCCAACTAACGCCCGATTCCAGCCTCGGCAACCTCCGCGTCCTCCGTACCCCCCTCATCCGCCGACACATCTCCCCCCCCCCGCAGCAACGACGGCCACAGTTTACGCCATTGTTGCGAGTGGGAATCACCAACAACACACGGCTCAGATCTTACGCTTTGCAGGCTACACGAGTCCTGGCTCAAAGGATGAGGGTATGGGGGTCATCTCCGAACAATACCAGCCTACAACGACCAGA
>JBBPSM010000034.1:0-33610 GCA_038093595.1 Butyriboletus regius
GTCAGAGCTTTGACACCAGGCTTGACGAACATGGAGACCCACTGGACATGGGTATGGAGTCAGACGAACAGGCTGCAAATGAATGGGATGAGGCTATCAATGAGTGCTCACTAGATCCCATCTTTCCTGCATCAATCTCCACTGAGTCACATTTTTAAATGGAGGAAGCAAACCAACATTGCCTTCCTCCTACACGATAGCCCCTGTATTTATTTCTGGATCTAAGAGCAATTCTATTCGCATACCTCTAAAGATCCGGAAACCAGGGAAATTCATTGGAAAAAATGCGCTCCTCGACAGTGGAGCCACCGGTTGTTTCATCTCAAGAAAACTGGTGGCACGGTTACGATTACCGGTCCGCGAATTGGAACATCCAATCCGAGCATGGAACGTGGACCATACCCAGAATCAGTCTGGGCAGATTCGGTTCAAGACGATGATCGTCTTGGACTATGGTGGACTAATGGAGCGGCGGGACCTCCTAGTTCTGGAATGTGGCAAGGATGATATCATCCTAGGACTCCCTTGGCTGTGGGCCGTCAACCCGGACATTGACTGGAAGAGTGGACGGGTAACTATAGCGCCGTCGCACTATCGGTATATGACAGGAGACACCCCTGGTACCATCGAACAGAGATACCTGCTGAGGTATCTAGGCCACGACGAAATGGCCCACGTAGAGGATGAGATCCATCTGGCGACTCGGTCCTGGGAACCCATGCAATGAGCTGGGTTCATCAATGCGCATGGAGGAATAGGGCCGGACTGTATGCTCAGGAGAGCTACTCTCTCAATGGCCATCGCTCAACAGGTGCACAAAAGGAAGGTTTCACTCCCGAAAGCCTTCGAAACTTATAAAAACGTCTTTGTGGAGAAGACAAACACAAAACTACCCCCCTCCCAACCATACGATCACACCATCGAGCTTAAAGACTCGTTTGTTCCAAAACGAGCTAAAGCCTACCCTCTGAACCCTGCGGAACAAAAAGCCTGCAAGGAGTTCATCAAGGAACATCTGGAGACAGGGAAGATCTCCCCATCCAAATCTTCCCAAGCTGCCCCCTTCTTTTTTGTCCAAAAGAAGGACAGGAAGCTCCGACCCTGCCAGGACTACCGGTACCTGAATAGCCACACCATCAAGAATGCCTACCCTCTCCCCTTAATCTCCGACCTGGTCGATAAATTAAGGGGCTCGTCGATCTTCACCAAATTCGACGTATGATGGGGCTATAACAACGTTCTGATCAAACCGGAAGATCGCTGGAAGGCCGCCTTCCTCACCCCGCTCAGCTTATTTGAGCCAAATGTGATGTTCTTTGGGATGTGCAACTCTCTGGCAACATTTCAGGCCTTCATGGACGACCTGTTGATCCACTCAACAGATGAGGAGGAACACGATGAAAGGACGTGGAAGGTCCTAGAACACTTCCAACAACATGAAATGTACCTCAAGCTGGAGAAATGCACATTCTCAGCGGACGAGGTAGAGTATCTGGGCATGATCATAGGGAAGAATGGGGTCTGTATGGACCCAACCAAACTCAAGGCCATCAAAGAATGGAAACCACCCGTTAATGTAAAGGATGTTCGCTCCTTTATCGGCTTCTGCAATTTCTATAGGAAATTCATCCCCTCCTTCTCCGACATCGCGCGTCCATTGCTGGACCTCACCAAGAGCACCACTACTTGGTGCTGGAGCGAGACCCAGGAGAAAGCCTTCCGGAAGTTGCAACATGCCTTCACCAGAGAACCAGTGCTAGCCTTCCCCGATATGACAAGACCCTTTACCCTCATGACCGACGCCTCGCTGACTGCTTCGGGAGCAGTCCTAATGCAAACAGATTCCAATGAGGACCTACGCTCATGTGGATATCTCTCCCAAACCTTCTCTCCGGCGGAGAGAAACTACAACATATATGACAGGGAACTATTGGCTGTCATACGAGGGTTGGAGGAGTGGAGACAATATTTGCTCGGGTCTCCACATCCCATGGTCGTCTTGATGGACCACAAAAACCTCACTTACTTCAAGGAACCTCGAAAGCTGTCACAACGACAGGCCAGGTGGCTCCTGTTCTTACAGGACTTTGACATGGAATACCAGGCACTCCCCGGCACAAAGATGGCACTGGCCGACACACTTTCGCGTCGAGATGAAATTGACACTTCGAAGGATAACGAAGATGTTCAGATCCTTCCCTCCAACGCGTTCGATCACCAGGTCAGAGCTATTGATTTAGCCCTCTCACAAAAGATCAGCAAATCCACGAGATCAGACCCCCTAGTGATCTCCGCACTTCACGCTATGGAAAAGGAAGAACCCCTCTTCGCCAGATCCTCCCCCGACGACTGGAACTTTTTGGAAGATCGCCTTTATTATAAAGGGTGGTTATATATCCCAGGACCCGCACGGAAAGACCTTGTCACCTCCACCCACGAATCCCTCGTAAGGAGGGCACGGTGGCCACCTTCACACGGTGGCACTGCTCTCCAAGGATTATTGGTGGCCCGGCCTCTCTACGTTCATCCGGAAATTCATCCAGGGCTGTGCTATATGCCAGTCTAATAAAGTTCAAACCCACTCCACGGTTCCCCCGGTCACGCCATTAGCCTTCGAAGGACGCCATCCATTCCAGAATCTTTCAGTAGATTTGATCACCGACCTTCCCCCGGTTGGGGAATTTGACTTGGTTATGGTCGTGGTCGACCATGGCCTTAGTAAGGGGGTAATTCTTGCCCCTTGCTAAAAAACGGTAGACGTAGCTGGTATAGCCCGTCTTTTCTTTGAAAAAGTGTTCCTATGATATGGATTGCACGACAAACTCGTATCCGATCGAGGTCCACAGTTTGCTTCAGCATTCGCCAGAGAGCTAGCCCGACTGCTACAATACGATGTGGCATTATCAACGGCCTATCATCCACAAACGGACGGAGAAATAGAACGGTACAACCACGAACTGGAAACCTATCTACGGATCTTCTGTAAAGGACAACCCCACAAATGGTTGGAATTGCTACCAATGGCGGAATTTGCACACAACTCCGCCGCTCATTCGGTCACCGGCAAATCCCCCTTTTCACTGATCCTCGGATATGAACCTCGGTCCTACCCACCCCTCGGACGTACCTTTCTCCCGGCCCTGGAACAAAGGCTCTCCAGCATGGAAGATGCACGGAAAGAAGCACAAGCAGCCCATGTGCTAGCACAACAACGAATGAAGGAGGGAACGCTCTCTCGCTTCAAACCCTGGAAAATCGGAGACAAGGTCTGGCTTGAAACCAGAAACCTAAAGCTCCAAGTACCCTCACGCAAATTCTCCCAGAAGCGCACTGGTCCCTTCGAGATCATGAAGGTGGTATCAGCCGTAGCCTTCCAATTGAAGCTACCTGCCCAATGGAGAATCCACAACATGTTCCACGCATCCCTACTCTCCCCGTACCAGGAAACACCAGAACATGGGCCCAACTTCACCCGACCCCCTCCGGAACAAATCGGAGGGGAAGAGGAATACGAAATTGAATCCATCATCAATCATCGGGGTTCCAAAGGTCGAAGGCAGTACCTTGTACACTGGAAAGGATACACCGCCGCAGAGCGGACTTGGGAACCTGAGTCCAATCTTGGAAATGCCAAGACCACACTAAAGGAGTATAAAAGCCAGCATAAACTCTGACGGAGTTCCGATGCCAAAGGAAGATCTCTCCTCGCTTCTTATCACCATCTCCCGTGTTTCCGCTGCTCTTACCCAAGCCAGACTCCAAGTACGTCACCCCGACCTCGACGTTCCAAAGCACGCCCAGGAACACGAGTGTTTCTGCCATATAAACGGCTGTCCATATCACTACTCCTGGTAGATGTCCCGCGACAATGCACCCCTTCCCCTCTCCGAACGCCTCCAACGTCTTCCCGACTACGTCCGGCGCATTTACTATGCCGGACTCCTGGAGGACAGAGACTCCCTCGCCGCCCTTAGAGCCATTCCATTCTTCCTTTGCAACCCCAGCCTCACCCAGCTCGTTGAGCTATTCAGGCTGTATGGTTCCCTTCGAACCCTTCTCACCCGGCCCCCCTGGAGCGAGACAGGTGCCCATCACCTCGGAGAGACGCACCCCACAACAATCCTATTGCAGATTCATCAAACCATCCTGGACTACCTCCACGACGAGGGGTTCAACTTCTCCATTTCACTCCTCCCCTTCCGTCACCTCGAACGACACCTTGCTCCCGTCCTCTTCTCACTCACGCAAGAAGAGCGTACATTTTTCTTTGCCCCTTGCAATGCCACCACCCCCACCCGTCCAACCAGAGGACAACCCTCTGTTGCCGAACCTTCTTGGAAAGGTCTCCGCCGAAGTCTTGGCCTTAATGGAGTTGATCAACTCCCTACAACACCAACTAGACGACTGACCAGAACTACCAGAAGTGCCCCCACCTCCGACGACTCCACCACCACCCTCGTCGACAGACCTTCCACCCCTGTACCAACCCAGCCCATCCTCACTCCTGTCGAACAACCCCTTTCGGGTCCAACCAGACGCCTACGCCGACGAGGTGTCATGGTTTTCTCAGCCGGCCTCCCATCCCGTCCTGCTTCCCTCGCTGACCCTATTCCCCCTTCATTGGGAGACTCTACAACGAGGAGCCCTCCAACTCCCGCCGTTCCCCTCCCTCAGTCCCAGTCCAGGAACCCCTTTGTCCGCCCAAATGGCGTACCCCCAGTGGATGATCATCCCCATGCCATGGACATACCCGCCATCGCTTCCTCCTCCCCTCATCATTCCATCACCGAGCGAGTCTGCTATGAGTGCCACCAACCCAGGCACCTACGCACTGAATGTCCCAGATACCATTGCCCCTACTGCAACGTGGTTGCCCCCGGACATCCACAGTATCGTTGCCCTCAACGACGCTGCACTACTTGCCAACGACTCGGGCACTCCTGGCAGGTCTGTCTCCGAAACGACCTACCAGATGACGCATGGGACCTCTCTGACTACCTCGTCAACGACGGAGATAGAAGCTCTTGAGGTGGAACTTCAAGACTACGAGGAGGGTAATGTTACGGTTAGTGAGGGGGTATTACCTTTTTCGCTACCCACTCCACCCTTCACTCCAGGTCTATGGGACGACCTCCTCTTTGACTCCAGCGATCTTCTCTGGAACGGCAATCTCCTCACTCCGGCACTGGACGACACCGCCTTCTAGGCTGTGTAGGGTGATGGCCACTGCCATCATGGCTGCACAAGGCAGTGGCACGGATCTTTCCCCTTCTATTTCATATTACTTACGGACCATTCCTTCTCGGCTATGCTCTCTTGTGCATAGCCTCGTATCTCCTGATCTCCCCCAATTCCATCTTGGCCGTTTACAGTACGCCTATTTATGGACTCAGGAAGCCTCCCCTAAACTACCTAAAACCCTATATATAGAAGGCTTCCATTCCCATGTAAACTCTAACCTTGATCTACACAATATACCGTGTAATCACCCATTCCGCTCGCTTCGCTCTACTGCCTCACACGCTTAGAGTTGGAAGTCATCTCTGCCATTGCACTTCTGATCTTCTTGATCATCAGTGCCCCTTTTTGCTGCCTGTCTGCAGAACGTTGACACCATCGGGGCAGTTTGCCACAGGAGCATCGTCATCGACACTAGAGCACTAGGACCCCTTGTGTCCTAGGCTAGGTTCTGTCGATCCCTCTGCTGTTAGAGTGCTAGGGCCCTCCACCCTAGACTAGGTTTCAGCCGTATAGAGGAAGAGACGTGTTCGACCACATCGCCTGTGGTTGGGAACGGAACACGGTCATGTCACTTGTCACGTGCGCCGAGTCGACGTAACAGTTACCCCATGGATCACCAGGGGTAGATTGCAGGTATATTGGATATCTCCATTTTTGTTGACCAAGTAGTCTGCATTGTGAGCTCATATAGGTTGGTCAAGTTTTGTGAGAGGTAAGTGATTTTGTTTGGTGAAATGGTAGTCGACACAAGAGATCTCTGCTCCACTGTCAATCAAGGCTCGGGTTTCAGTGACTTTCTTAGCACGGGTGGATAACTGGAGAAGAACAGGGATGACTATTCCTGATGAAGTGGATTGTACAGTTACAGGTACAAGGCTAATTGGGGAAACATGCACTGTAGGTGTTTCCCTTTTTAAAAACCCATGGAGATACTCCCAACGATGTCTTCATTGGAATCGTGTGCGTCTTCCTGAATCACTCTGATCTTCTGGTCAGGGGTTTTCTTGTTGGCGAAGATGGGGCAGGTGGTGGTGGTATGCCCGGGTTGACGGCATCGGACGCATAATCTCTGTTCGAAGCAACATTTGCATTCTGTGGGAGTTATCTTTGGGATGGAGATGGCATCAACATCCATGGCATTAGGGTCTTTGGCTTTTGCAGGAGTCGGGATGGTGAAGGAGTGATATGTATAAGTGGGTTTGCTTCCCTGTTTAGCAATCTCGTCAGCTCTTTCCCATTGAGTTTGGAAGTGGATGGCCTTTGAGTACCATTCATTAACCATTGAGGATACCGTGTCCATGGACATAATCCTGTGCATCAATCCTTGGGGTATTCCTGCAGAGAAGTAACTGATTAGGACATTTGCATCAGTGATGTTGGTGAGGGCAATATTGTTTTGGAATTCAGACACATATTGCATCAGCGGGGGAGAGTAGACTCCATTTGGCTTCTTTTGCATGCGTTTAGTAGACAGCCAGGCCACGGTATTGCCTATGGTGTTACGGTGTTTGAATGCCTTCTCAAAGTTGGTGATGAAGTCGGTGAAGGTGCCGAGAGTGATGGCGGTCCCTGAGATGCATTTCTGGCAGTAGGTGGTGGCCCAGGTAAGGGTGGCTCCCTTAGTCATATAGGAGAGGGCGAAGGTGATTTTCTTATTGTTGTTGTCGTATACCTTCTTGTTGACATGGACATAGAATTGGATAGAATTGAGCCATTGAATGGCAGTGTCAAAGGATCCATCATAGGCTTCTGGGGTACTAATATGGAGTTCAGTGGGTTGAGATGTAGAAGATATCTGGGGTGGTGGTATATGGAACAATGGTACTGTGGTTACTGGTGTAAGAGACAGTGGCGTTGGAGTTCATGGGAGATATAGCCTGATAGACAACTGGCGGGCTAGTTCAGAGGCTTCATCCTGTTGAGGTTGGGATGGAAGTTCAAGGTCAGTGTCAGAGTTAGGGTCACTGGGTTCTTCCTCAGTGTCTTCTGGTTCAATGGTAGGTGTTTGTGTGTGGTGGTGACGCCACCAAGCAGGGTCAAGGGTTGGTCGTTAGTAAGCAATGGTTGGAGAATTACTTCAATGGTAATCTTGAGATCAGAGAGTTTAGACCTTTTGTTACAACTATCCCGGGCAGGGGTAGGCGTAGACTCAATAAGCAACAACTAGTTGCAACAAAGACAGACAGAGGACACCGTTGAGATGCTATGGGTCTTCTGTAGACTGATATTGAGTGAAGTGCTCGTCAAGGTTCAAGGTTTCAAGGGAAAGCATCCACTCAAGAGTAGGACAAAGACTCGCAGAGATCCGTGTACAGGGGATTTAGATTGAGTAGGTCTAAACTAGAGGACGCTTGTATAGGACATTGGGTTTATATAAGTAGCCTATGGAATATCATGGAACATGGAGGAATAAGGATGAAGTAAGCAGGGAAGCGGGCGGAACCCTATGGAACAATGAAGAAGAATGGAGAAGGAGTTCTGCATTGGTAATACAAAGAAGTTTCAGAGAAGTCTGCGGGTTCACACAGGGCTATATGGTGTAAGCGATAGAGTTCAAAGAGGAGCATGGGAAAAGGATAAGGCATAATGGGGTCAATCATAACAGACATCGTCTGGAGGGAAATCTGCCCGGAAGGAAATGGTGGAAGAGGAGCCCAACACTGCAACGGCCAATGTGGAGGACGGCATCCCCAACATGACTGAAGAGGTGGCTGATGCATCTATGGAGGGTCTTGAGGATTAAACCAAGCAGGGCCTGGAAAGTGCATGATAAAGTCATGCTTACAAGTTGTTGCATGTAGAGTCCCCAAATTGTTTATATAGATATGTGTATATACATGCATTTCAGTCCAACACATTCAGCAATAAAGTCAGCATCTATTTTCATGAATGCTGAGGTCAAGGTACCAAGCTCAGCATCTCTGCACCTGGAGGCACTGGAGGTTTGCATGGCCTTCCTGATTGACATGGGATCATTGGCTCTGTTTCATTGTATTTTCAGTAGTTGAACTGAACTGCATGATGTTCATCACCCACCTTCATGTGGCTGGTTGTTCAGAGAAGTCAAGACTGGGTGTCCAGTTTAGGATCTCAGTCTGTCTAGGCCTTCGGCTTGAGACTCAGCCCTTGGTGCTTTCGAAGCAGGCTTCAATCGCTTTCCTGACTGCTTGCCTTCTATGACAGAATATATGTCACAGCATGTGAGCACCACCAGGAGGCACATGATGTACCACTGTCATTGGCCAACACGAGTCTTTTGAGCTTTGGTTTCAGACGTGATTGGGCTGGCACAACTAGGAGCTCGTCCACCCACCCACCATCCAGGATCTCTTCCTCTATCTGATTTAGGGCGGCCCAAGATGGCAGGCCTTTTTTAGGGACGACCTTCGGGCTTTCTTTCACTTTCCAGGCATTTGTTTCCCCTGACCGAGTCGCTGCAATTATGACAGGGTGATTGTAATTGGGAATCGCATTACTCACCATTCCTTGGTGGTCCGATCTTGAACAGTTGAGACTGACTTGATGCCTGCTGCTGATTACTTGGTGATGGCCTTGGCCTGAGTCTTCCTGTGCTCAGCGCTATGCTGTGTGTTGCTGATTGCAAAATAGATAAATTCCAAAATGAATCATGAGACATGTCACCTACCAGGTTGCGATGGGTTTCCCAGTATGAACGCACCTGAATTGCCTTTTGGGGGCACGTTCCAGATCTCTTCATTGCTTTCTGACCAATGAATAGGGGTTGGACTCCACACCTGCCTTTGTTTTCCCTTGTGCTTGGAAGATGCAGCCCTTTCATCATTGGCCCCCTTGGAGTCCGATGTCTCAACCTGCCCTTGCAGCTCATCCATCCCATCAAGCCAATATTGAAATAAAAAAATATCATCAGATTCATTGTCCTATCGCTTGTGAATGAACTCGCGAAACAGCTTAGCCTTGGATGTTTTTAAATGGCTTGGGTCATCCAGAAAAACAAATCCTTCTGGAATATGTTCCGGTGCAAATAGATTATCCTGGAACTTGGCTAGCCTTTTGAATGGAGCCGACATATTCGGGATTTTGCAAGTGAGGCCTGCCAGCAAAATCAGGATTGAGAATGTCTGATATAACAATTACTTATGGTAATGAGCAGTGAGGAACCTGCAGACCATGGCTTGTAGATCCCCCCAGCTCAGGCCAGTCAGCTCTGGGATCCAGATCATACCATCTGGCCTGGTTACCATTCTGACAGGTGCATCACTGCGTTTCTGCTTGCCCTTACTTGGCTTTGTCCTGGCACCCTCGGTCCCGCTGCCACCTCCCTTGTCCACCTTGGCCTCATCCCAAGCACTGTTGAAGCATCGGCCGAGGTACTGATCCCATTCGCCTTGGATGAGATCAAATCTGAGAAACTGACAGCCATTTGCAATCTCCGAGTTGAAGTTGAAACTTTTTGGCTTTAGACCCAAGAGCCTTTCTGATGAAATCGCAACCACATACTAGTTTGAGAAGACTTCACCCTTCTCATCCTTGAATCTGGTCAATACGACCATCCGGATCCCCCCTCTCCACATTTCCTCAGTGAACTGCTTCATAACCAATGCTACCCCCCTGGTCACAAACCTACAAGGCATGATTTATCATGAGTCACATGTGCTCTCAAACCTGCAAAACACTTACCATGCCTTGGCATCAGCCGATGCACCTTGCTGATTCCATACCTTAGCAGTCAGCTCTGCCTGCTCCATTTCCTTTTGGAATAGACCTTTGACAACCTCAGCCAGAACAGTTTGGTAATACCGAAACATTCCAGATGATCCTGATTTGGCCCCAAAGCGCTTCTCGATCCTATCTTTGATTTCATCTTTTCAGAGCTCCTGAATGACTGTCCAAGCTGTCCACTGCTGACTGAGGAAGAAGCCGTTCTTCTTCTTTCCTACCCGATTGTGTTGATGTATCCATTGCAGATATATCTACAGTATGTTCAGCATGAATTGACCAAGCCAACCTGAAATAATTCACACCTGAAGCAGGTGGTCCCACTCTCCTGCATCCTTTGTCAAGTTTTCATGGTGGAGTTGAGTGACAAAAGATCTCCATATTGTTTTTCTTTTGTTTCCTTTTACTCCCTTCCATGAATACCATCTGTCTCAGAGGATTTGTAGCATAGCAGGGGAAATTCTGGTTGTTTCTTCATCCTCTTCTGCCTTTTGGATACTAGAAGGCCCTGGTGCTTCCTTGGAGGAGTCCATGACTGGCTCGTTGGCTGCCTCTTGCTCATCGTCAGATCCATACACAGTATTTTGATACTCAGTTGCAGTGTAGTCCTCCTCACAGTCAGACATTACAGAGGCTTGGGTTGAGGTGTAGAATGCAAAGAGAAGACTTAGTTCTTTCATTGCCCACTCAATATTGCCCTTGACTACCTCCATCTTGCTTGGTCACATCTGTGCTAGAGGCCAACAAGCCGAGGTGACACAGTTGCCGAAATGCCCTCAAGTAAAGTCATCTGATGTGATCCCAAGTAGCCAAGGCCAGGCCCTCATCTGTCAGGCCACCAATCTGCTTGAGGCAATGAGTAGCCGAGGTGACCTGGTTACCCCAATGCTCCCAGGTGAAGTAATTAATGTAGAGGTGACATCAAGTGAAGTCATCTAATGTGATCCCAAGTAGCCAAGGCCAGGCCCTCATTTGTCAGGCCCCCAATCTGTGTGAGGCACCAAGTAGCTAAGGTGACCTGGGTAATATGTAACCCAATGCTCCTGGTGAGGTAATCAATGTATGACAGTATTCCAGTAGCCAAGGTTATGATCAAACAGCAGTGCCCTGAGTACAGTAAGACATTAACACAAATTGGTGGTTTGACATCCATTTTTTGGGCACAAAGGTCCGATTAACTGAGATGACAATCTAACCAAAGTGATGCACCTGCTTCTGTTGGAACGAGGCTCTCACTAGCTGAGCTGACAATCAACCCGAAGTGGCTTGACCACATACCATACGGGTGATGTAACATGTTATAACATAGCAGTTGGCCTGTGTTTTACAGTGCAAATGGTGCTGTATTTTCATCTTTGAAGTTGCAGAACTGTCCTAACCTGTCTCAAGAATGCCAAAGAATTCCAAGAAGAGAAAGATTAACCCAGGCAGAGTGACCCATGCAACATGGGTTACAAAGAACACCACAAGGGGTCCAAAGATGACTTTTGTCAGATTGGATCCTGCCAAGAACACTGCGACCACTCTGTCACAAGCAGCCCAATCTAGTCCGAGCAACCCTTGGCCTTCTGGCTCTCAGTTTACATTCCATAGTGACTTGTATGTACTTGGGCATATCTGCACTTATCATTCTGAAAATATTCAGTGCAGTGTGGATGAAGGAGACTTGGAATTTGACAAGATAGAGCCTATCCGATTCCCCTGAAAAAATGTACCGATCTTCATCTATGTTCAATGCACTCATCCACACAGCAATCTAGCCATCCAACGATTATCTCCAGGAATGGGTAGCTCACAAGGATGAATTTCTACAGGCTCTGCTAGACATGGAAGCCCCTGCACAACCCCGAGAATGTGGTGAATGCCATAGAGATGGCATTTATCGATGTTTGGACTCCTTTGGTCAGCCATTGTTTTGCACCTGATGCTGTTGGGTTTGGCATCAGATGCATCCCTTTCATCAGATTGAGCAGTGGACAGGAACCTTTTTTGAAGATTCCTCTCTGATGTTGGTGAGCCAATTGAAATTTACCTTGCAATGACAGATGGCTTGAGAGATGTGGGAACAGACAGGATTTGAACTCAATCTTGGCCATGATGGAAGGAGCTGCCCCAATGGCAGTCACCAATGCTCAAATGATCCCAGAGGACCAGTTCCCATGGATGATGAGGCTTGGAAAGATATCGATCAACATGATATTCCTTCATACCTTCGGCCACCTACCAGTTCTGATTATCTCACTGTTGTCGATGTGACCGCATCCATTTCATCACAGTGAACTACTGCACATGCCCTGATTTGGAGCCAGAATATCTTCAGCTACTTCAATGCAAATTCTTCCCAGCAATGCTGCAATTGCCGAGAACAGCCTTTACATTTGCTGTGCTGGATGATTTCATCCAAGATAATCTAGAGTGTGGAACATCCAGAATGAACTATTACAGCAAGCTCTGAAGAATCACATCAAATATTTTCCCTCATATTGTGCCAGTATGTGTCCCAATCCTATTCACCAATTGAGCATCCACTTAAGGTATTTCAGAACTGTTACTGAGAGTTACTTTGGGTGGTCTGACAGTGGAGGCTTCTGAAGCTGCACAAGTAGAATGGCTTTGACCATCGTGTTCAGGACCCGAGGAAGGGAGAACTGGCCCTTTTCTGCCCTGCCTGTTCACAACCCGGAATCAATGTACATGCATCTGAGGAAGAGCTTGCTGAGTGAGCAAATATTAATCAAAGCAATCTGCCATTTTACCAATTCTCTGACAGCCAAAAGTATACCTGAATGGTTGTCATGGATGGAAATTTCAAAGCCAAACATATGCAGGAGAAGTGCCCCAATGACCAGACCTGGCTCATGGATGGCCTTGGCTATATGGTCACTTGGCCTGACTACCATACATATCTGGAGGTTACAAAACACCCAATCGAGGTAATAGGCATATCCTAGGTGTGGGCAGAATTGATTGCTGATGTCTGAGATTAGCAGTCAAGTTGCAACAATCACTGAGCTGTGAACCAAGCAAATGCGAGCCAAGGTAAGTTGGAGGCCACTGGGATTGGAGGCTTGGCATGCGCTCGGCATGGATGCTTCATTCCACATTCAGTAGTGGATTTTCAGAAGGGGGAGAGGTATGTGGTATGCTGGGTAATGTGTCCCCTTACTCAGATCCACCAAGGCAGGTCAACATGGACTATTCATTTGCAAATGCCCTGACTCACAACATGGACAATATTGGGAGGGTTATCAGTTTCTATGATATTAACTGCTCCTACATGAAAAAGCTACAAGCTTGGTTACAAAAAAACAAGTTCATTCAACTCCCCCTGACTCTTGATATCATATCCAGGATCGAATCTGGCATGTGCATGGGCACCAGGCATTCTGCTTTGCCCAGTATGCACCCCTGTTCATTCCTGGGGCAGATTGGGTGATGGCGAGATAATCGAGACATTATGGTCTAATTTGAACATAATCTCTGGATCCACTTGGGGAATGTCCTCCCCCCATCGACAAGAACTTCTTGACTTCCAGATGAACAACTCTAATTTTGTAAAGATGATCAGAATGAGTACTCATTCTTCTCCACGTCCACTACATAATCTGAACTAATTTCACTTATGCCAGGTGGAAGCTTGGCCAAAAAGCTAAAGGTTGCTCAGAAATCCTCGACAGCTGCCCGTGCTATATTCCAAGACCTTGATGCAGGTATTCCCGATGTGCAAAAATGACAGTGGTTGTGTCAGGAATTGAGGGCGATTCAGATGTGTCTCAGTGATCCCTTGGCAATGGATATATTTGAGGTGCAATTGCAGAAAGGTATGTTTGATAGGGAAATATGTCACCCATTGTAGCTTATTGGATGACAGCACCCAGTCTGTGCCATAGAGCTGGAAATGCTAGAAGATGCAAATGATAAGACTGCATCCTACCATGGGGCAATGATATGGCTTTCTAGAGGGCTAAAAATAGAGGAGGCCCAAATATCACTCAAAAAGGATGTGATGCGGATGAGATTGAGGGGGACTGAGCTTTAATGGCTTGCTCTTGCCTGAAGAACTGAACGGTTATCTGGCCAAATATCAGGATTTCTGACCAAAGCGCCAGCATTCCTTGCTCAAGAAGATGATGATGAAATAATGTTGAATATCTCAGACAGCAAACTTGATTTGGATAATCAAGACGTAGTCGACACCCTTGGAAGTAAACGACCCCATGAAACAAAGATACCCTTGCCATCCAACTTGGGTATTGATAAATGCCTTGCCTTGGGTGTCCACCATCTTATTAAACAGGAGTTGAAGCTCCGAATGGGTCAAGCAAACGATGCCTTGCATGAAATTCAGCTTGCATTGGCAGACAAAGCAGTCCTATTCCACAAAGATGTTCGGCATGCCTCCAGCTATGCAAGGAGCACCTGAGCTTGGGGGAAGGTGCATGCGGTGGATTCAGTGGTCAACCGACATGCTGCCATATATTGAAAATGCCGAGCTGCATTGCTAAGCCTCGGAGCCAATGATGAGATTTTAACCAGTTATTGGCCTCTTGTTACGCCGACTCGGTGTGCGTAACAAGTGACACAACCGTGTTCCATTTCCTACCACAGGCGATGTGGTCAAACATGTCTCTTCCTCTATACAGGCAGAACCTAGCCTAGGGTGGAGTGTCCTAGCATTCTAATGCCAGAGGAAATGCTCTTGTGGTGAACTGCCCCGACAGTGTCGGCATTCTATGGACAAGCAGCAGAAAGGGGCACTGATGATCAAGAAGATCAGAAGCGCAACAGTGGAGATGACTTCCAGCTCTTTTGAAGTGATTGAGAGTGAAGCGAGTGGAACGTAATGACCAAACATGGTGAATTGTGTAGATCAAGGTTAGAGTTACATGAAGGATCAGAAGCCTCTATATATAGGTTTGTAAGTAATTTAGGGGAGGTTTCCAGAGACCATAAATAGGTATGCTGCATAAGGCCAAGATGGGATTGGGGGAATCGGGAAATACAAGGCTATGCACGAGAGAGCATAGCCGAGGAGGAATGGTCCGAAAAAAATATGAAATAGAGAGAGGAAAGATCCACGTCACTGTCTTGCGCAGCCATGATGGCAGTGACCATTGCCCTACACTGCCTAGAAGGCAGTGTCGTCCAGTGCCAGTGTCGGGAGATTGCCATCCCATAAGAGATTGCTGGAGTCGAAAAGAAGGTCGTCCCAGAGACCTGGGGTGAGGGGTGGAGTTGGTAAGGAAAAAGGTAGTACCCCCTCATTATCCGTAACACCTCTGGCAGATGAGGATCTCAAGGTTAGTATCATGGTCACCATCCCCAATGCCCAGAACCATCGAACAGCTGGGATGGCCTGGTTTTGGTTGATGGATATATCCAGGGACACCAAGATGAACGATTGGATGTCTGAATGTAATGTATTTTCTTCTGCCGAAGCAGAGCCACTCACAATTAATTGTCAGTCTACCGAGTGGATTTGTTGCATGCCAAGGCTACAATGGATCGCTGGCAAGAAAAGGAAGAACTATTGGTAGCCAAGTTCAAATGGACCGTGAATTACTTTGACCATAAAGCTTCGAAATGGGAGCAGCTATCCGCACTCAGTCGGCAGGAGGGTAACTGAGGACCAACATGCTATGCAGCTTGGCAGCAAACCATGTATGCCCAGCTTCATGATCAATGCTGGGTGGAGTGGTGTCATATCCTGTGTAACCCGACAAGTTCAACTCTGGACCTCCATCCACAACTCCGGTGCGTTCTCCCTCAGAGTACACTCTCATACCCTCGGACTTGTGACCCCCCGTTTAGTATTCATACTTCTTCATTCGTACATAAACCTATGTTTTCTCATCCATCCTAGTCACGCTTCCTAGCTGTCTCCAAACCAGTGTCTGTCTCGCTTAGGAGCACTGCTCTGGCCAGGTCCCATCTCCATTCTCCTTACTCAGCTACTTACTCATTACACCTCACGAACTCCATTAGTAATCTCGATTCTGATAGTATATAAACCCTCGGTACTACTCCTGTAGAATCAGTTCGAATATCAACTCTAAATATCACTCCTGTCCTCCATCCGAGTCTCGACAACTCACTTTGACCTCCACTCAACTTGACATTTGACCACGTCGAGCCCATACCTCTGATCCTCCTACGTCCTAGAAATCCGGGACATCAGACTCGAGCAAGGGCGCACCACATCAGGTGAAGCCAAGTCCCGACACCCTCAAGTAACTCCGGTTCATCGGAGTTGCATTGGAGTTATCTGTTCTTAACAGTATATTTGAACTCCCACTTGCAAACAAGTCTCTCACATTATGGCTACACGCACTACTAGATCCCAGACTCGTGCCCTAGGCGCAAACCCCTCCGCATCCCCACAATACAACCCATTGAGTATGTTCGGCAGCAGTCGGTGAGGTCCAGAACTTGTCAACCAGTTCTGAAGCTTCTCCGATCGACGAACCCCCACCTCTGCCTCACAGTCGCAACCACTCCCAGAATTCCCTACTCCAGGAGCACGCATTGTCGAACTCCCAACCGACGATGACACTACTACCTCTCCTCTCGCAAGCCAGCACTCTAGTCAAAGAGTGCATGTTGCCCTCTTCCCAGACGATGGTGACATCCTGGACGTTCCCAGAGATGACCCGTCCGATGACGATCCCGACTTCCCTGGTGACGACGAGCCATCAGACTCCAACAGCAAGCACGTTCTGTGAGACACTCTCGCACTACTCGCCGAGGCCATCAAAAGCCTCGCTCATTCCACATGTTGTCCCACCTCCGACCACACCCCACGCACTAAAGTCTGGGAACCAGATCAGTTTGATGGGACTGAACCCCACAAACTCCTGGTTTTCCTAGTTCAGTGCAAGCTGAACTTCCAAGACTGCCCGAAAGCCTTTGGAATGGACCGCGCTAAAGTTACATTTGCACAGTCCTACCTTAAGGGTATGGCATTGGAATGGTTCGCACCGGACCTCCTCCAGATGGAAGATCCAGTTTTCTGTCCCCTCTGGATGGACGACTTCAAAGAGTTCGTCCTTGAACTCCAGACCAACTTCGGTCCACATGACCCTGTCGGAGATGCGGAGCACCAACTTGACCACCTGTCAATGAAAGATACCCAACACATCAACAAGTATGTGGTAGAGTTCAATCGGATTGCTTCACAAGTCTGCGGCTATGGAGAAGGTGCCCTCCGGCACCACTTCTATAATGGTCTGCCGGATTGTATCAAGGATGAGATCTCACATGTCGGGAAACCCCCAACACTCTCTGAACTCCGAAGTCTTGCACATGTGATCGACGCGCGCTATTGGAAGCGCAAGTCCGAGATTAGCAGGCAGACAAAATCGTCCAACCCATCCTCCGCCCCCAAGACTGAGAAATCATCCACCCCCACCACATCATTCTCTTCACACCCCTCCAGTAACGCTAAGGACTCCAAGGAGTCCAAAGGCAAAGGCGCTACCACCCCCGCTCATCCGAAACCGGACTTGTTGTCCAAATTAGGAAAAGACGGCATGCTCACCTCGGAAGAACGAAAGTGCAGGTTCAACAACAAGCTCTGCATGTTCTGTGGCCTACCCAGCCACATGGCAAAGGACTGCCCCAAGTCGACCTCCAGCGCATCCAAGGGTCACACCGCAACCACCACTCTTAAAACCAAACCGGAGGTCTCTACAGAGGCAAAAAAATAGTCCACGACCTTCATGACTCCGCACAGACTGGAAGTCGCATTGAACCCACTTGTGCAGCTAAGGAGATCCGCCTCAATGCGTCCGCTCTTTCTGACCCCAAATCCCTCATGCCCTCTGTCTCCTTAGTCTCCTATCAAATTCAGCCCTTTTCCGTGCTTGTAGACTCCAGCTCCTCCGATTGTTTCATAGATACTACATTCATTAATAAATATGAACTTTCCACCTATCCCGTTCCTCCGCTCCAGCTCCATCTCTTCGATGGAACTACCAACAGTACGATCACCTGAGCCACCAACCTCTCAGTCCGCTTTGCAACCGGTGACATCACTCTGACAACTCTCTATGTCACTCTGCTGGACTCCGCCTGTTCCATTATACTAGGACATAACTGGCTCACCCGCCACAATCCGTTGATTGACTGGGTCACGAGCGGTATCATGTTCCATTCATCTAAGCAGCAAGTGCTAGCAACCCTGAGCTCTCCCCTGCAGCCTCCGGAATCCCTTCCTCCAGCTGACACCACACCAGATCCACCGCGTTTCTCCGACCACAAAGCTCTGCCCATTGCGCTCATTAGTGCCCCAGCATTCGCACTAGCTTGTCATCTTGAGGGCTCCGTTCAATTTAGTTTACAACTCTGTCCCCAGGAGAGTGATCTCCGCTCCGCTTCCATCACTCCCCCAGAATCAGTTGACCTTTCCGGCGTTCCTCAGGAATACCATGACTTCTCTGATGTCTTTAGCAAGAGCAAAGCTTCCCAGCTTGCTCTGCATCGGGAATATGATCTAAAGATCGACCTGGAGGAAGGAGCCTCTCCTCCCTTGGGAACTACCTACTCACTCTCCACCTCCGAACTTGGCTCTCTCCATACCTTCCTCGATGAGCACCTAGCCATGGGCTTCATCAGACCCTCTTCCTCCGTCCACGCCGCCCCAGTCCTCTTTGTCCCCAAGAAGGACGGTTCACTCCGCCTTTGCATCAACTTCCGAGGACTCAATAAGATCACAAAGAAAGACCGCTACCCACCTCCCCGTATCTCCGACCTCCTAGACACTCTGAGCCGCGCAAAAATATATACCAAGGTCGATCCCTGGCATGCCTACCACCTGGCCCACATTGCCGATGGAGACAAATGGAAAACCTCCTTCCAAATGCGCTATGGCTCCTATGAGTGGCTGGTAATGCCTTTCGGCCTTACCAACACCCCTGCGGCTTTCCAACGGTTTGTCAATACCATATTTGCAGATCTTCTAGATGTTAGCATGATCGTCTATCTGGATGACATCCTGATCTTCTCCACGGATAAAACTGCTCACAGAGAACATGTTCAGGAAGTCCTCCAACGACTCTGCAAATATGGGCTTTACACAAAACCCAACAAATGTGAATGGTCCACCGACACTACGGAGTACCTCAGCTACATCATCACGCCCTCTGGTCTTACTATGTCTTTGGACAAAGTCAAGGCCATGCAGGACTTGCCAGAGCCTCGTAAAGTCAAGGACATCCAATCTTTCCTCGGATTCGCTAATTTCTACCAGCGTTTTATTGCCAACTATTCCGACATCGTCATTCCGCTAACCCGGTTGACCCACAAAGGTATCCCTTGGCTCTTCAGAGATGACTGTTGATCTGCCTTCCTTTCCCTAAAGGAAGCCTTCACCACCGCTTCCATCCTTACCCATTGGACTCCCGATGCTCCGATGATTATAGAAACCGACACCTCTGACTATGCCATTGCCGGGATTCTTTCCATCCGCTGTCTGGATGAAGAACTCCAGCCCATCGCCTTCTTTTCACGAACGCTCACTGCTCCGGAGCTCAATTATGACACACATGACAAGGAGCTCCTCACCATCCACAAGTCTTTCCGGGCTTGGTGACATTATCTCAAAGGCTCTGGCACTCCGATCAACGTTGTTACCAACCACAAGAACTTGGAGTACTTCGCTACCTCGAAACTCCTGACCCGCCAGCAAGCCTGGTGGTCGGAGTTCCTCTCCCAATTCCACATGATTGTCCGCTTTCGCCTTGGACGACTTGGCGTGAAACCTGATGCCCTTACTAGACGCTGGGACATCTATCCCAAAGAGGGGGATAAGGACTACGCTCGCATCAATCCGCACAATTTCCGCCCCATCTTTACACAGGAACAGCTTGCTTCTTCCCTCCACACTACTTATCTTGCAGCTCCGGTACTCCGGGCTAGCACCCTGTTTGATATAGAGCAACTCCACAGCGACATCCTATTCACACTCCCCTCTGACCCACTTACCGAACTACACATGTCCTCCCCCAATCCGGACTCATGCTGGTCAGTCGACAAAGACGGCTTCCTCCATCTCGACAAACGCATCTATGTCCCCGATGCTAATGACCTCCGACTCCGAGTCCTCCGGTATAAACACGACCATCCCCTCTCCAGACATTTCAGCCAAAACTGGACTTTGGAACTTGTATGTCACGAATACACTTGGCCAAGGATATGGACGTTCGTCAAAGAATGTATCTCCTCCTGCACCACTTGCGCCCGCGCAAAGGTTCCAAGACACTGACCCTATGGGTTGTTGAAACAACTCCCCATCCCCGAGAAGCTGTGGAACTCCATCTCTATGGATTTCATTGAGCAACTCCCCTCGTCCTCCGGATTCACTGCCATCCTTGTCGTCATGGATCGATTATCCAAACAGTGTATTTTCATCCCGATGCATGACATGGTAACTTCCCTAGACTTGGCAAGACTCTTCCTACTCCATGTCTTTTCTAAGCACAAAGTTCCCTCTCACATTACCTCCGATCAAGGTTCGGAATTCATCTCACACTTCTTCCGCTCGCTTGGGAAAGCTCTCGATATCCGCCTCCACTTCACCTTCAGTTATCACCCCCAAGGAGATGGTCAGACAGAACGTATGAACCAGACTCTCGAACAGTACCTCCACATTTACTGCAACTACCAGCAAGATAACTGGTCCGAGCTCCTGCCTTTGGCGGAGTTCGCGTACAACAATGCTCCGAGTGCTACTACCGGAGTCTCTCCATTCTTTGCCAACAAAGGCTACCATTCCAACGTCACAGTACACCCCAAGCATGACCTCACCTCCGCTAAAGCTCGTGAGTACTCTGTACACCTCAATTCCCTCCACGATTATCTCCGTGAGGAGATGGCTGCCGCCCAGAAGCATTACCAAGGACCCGCAGATGCTAGGCGATCTCCAGCACCGGACTTCAAAGTCGGTGACCCGGTCTTCGTAAAACCAAAGTACTTCCGCTCCACTAGGCCTTTGAAGAAACTCTCTGAGAAGAACCTAGGGCCCTACCCAATTATCGCTCAGGCAAGCTCCCACTCCTTCACTCTCTGACTCCCTGAGTCAATGAAGTCTGTTCACCCGGTCATTCATGTCTCACAGTTAGAACCCTCTGTACCCAACATCATACCTAACCGGGTACAATCTCCGCCACCTCCGGTCGAAGTAGACGGAGAACCAGAGTACGAAGTTTCAGAGATCCTCGACTCGAAAATAGATCGACGTTGCCGGAATTGCAAACTCCTGTACCTCATCCGTTGGTCAGGATATGAAGGAACAGACGAAGAAACATCCTGGCTTCTAGCCACTGAACTCAGTCACGCTTCTGAACTTGTCCATGACTATCACACTCGCTATCTGGACAAACCTGGACCTCACTCCGCATGATCGGACAAAAAACTCCATTAGAAAGAAAAAGAAAAAGACAAGTACACTAACTACTACACTTCTTCTTCCTCCTCACCCCCCTCTTTGCTTTCCTCCTCATCTTCCTTGATGACCTCCACGGCCAATCCGGCCAACTCCGACTCCACCTCCTTCTCCTCCCCTTCTTCTACCTCCCCCTCCGACTCCTCACTCCCGTATACCTCCTCTGCTTTCAACTCCACCAGGCACTCCAGCAGAGAATTCTGCCGGTCAAGCCGCCTGTTCTGCGACTTCAGGGTGTCCCGGATCTCCCAAAGGATCTCCGAGAGCCCTGCCATTGCTCCCAGTCCCACCTCATCTCCGTTGGAGCCACTAGGCCCTGCCTCATCCCCTTCTACTCTCCTCCGCTTCCTCTGCCTCTCTGGCTGCTCCTCCCCGGGCCACTCGCACTTTGCCTTGGCGTCGCAACACTCGGTGCACGACTTGGATTTTCCGGGGGCAAGCATGCACTCGAGCTCCCGGCGTTCACAGCGCGAGCATTGCTGCTCCGCCAACACCCTCTTCTTCCCCTATACGACACTCTGTCACGTCCGCACCTCCTCCGCCTGTCATCTGTTAGCTCCAACATACTCTGGTGTGATGTCACTCATCCTTCTCATGGCCTCTAACTTGGCCTCTCGACACACCCTCTCCGCCTCCTCCCACACTTTCCGCTCCACCTCCTCACATGCCCTCCTCTCCGCCTCCTCCTTCCAGGCCCGCACTCTTCTCCGTCGCTTGGTGTACTTGGCGCCACTGACCTTCTTGTTGTCATCCTCATTCTCCGCGATGCGCTCATCGGACCACTCTTGGATGTCATCGAGGCCAGACATGGTGGTGGTCGAGGGTTAAGGAGTATGCGGAATTGACCAGATACACCTTTGACCTTTATACCTGGACAGATCCACACTCCACATTTTTTCAGACTCTGGTTTTTCCTACTCCGCATTGTCTCTTGCCTACCCAACAAGTCCAACTCCGGTGCGTTCTCCCTTGGAGTACGCTCTCATACCCTCGGACTTGTGACCCCCCGTTTAGTATTCATACTTCTTCATTCGCACATAAACCTATGTTTTCTCATCCATCCTAGTCACGCTTCCTAGCTGTCTCCAAACCAGTGTCTGTCTCGCTTAGGAGCACTGCTCTGGCCAGGTCCCATCTCCGTTCTCCTTACTCAGCTACTTACTCATTACACCTTATGAACTCCATTAGTAATCTCGATTCCGATAGTATATAAACCCTTGGTACTACTCCTATAGAATCAGTTCAAATATCAACTCTAAACATCACTCCTGTCCTCCGTCCGAGTCTCGACAACTCACTTTGACCTCCACTCAACTTGACATTCAACCACATCAAGCCCATACCTCTGATCCTCCTATGTCCTAGAATTCCGGGACATCAGACTCGAGCAAGGGTGCACCACATGAGGTGAAGCCAAGTCCCGACACCCTCAAGTAACTCCAGTTCATTGGAGTTGCATTGGAGTTATCCGTTCTTAACAAGTGGGAAGGTTGCCAAGGATTAGTACCAATGGGGACCATGGATAGTAGCCCAATTATGTGAATAATTACGATCTATTAAAGGTTGTCCAACTATTGCAGGTTATTGTCTGTGACACCTGCTATTGTCTGTTACACCTGCTATGGTCTGTGATGCCGGAATATTCCAATCCTCGGTACTGTTGGCATATATAAATCCAAGTGTCCCACTCGCAAATGGCATAGATCATGCCGTTCCTCCACACTCATCCTGCAATCAAGACAATTGAAAACCTGCAAATCACCAACATCCACCTCTTGCTCTGGTATCAAAAGTACAGGACCGAGGTAGCCGTTGCCCATCTCACTCAACTTGGGACCAACGAATGGCTGGTATCTTGGTACATAAACTTGTCAGCAGAATGAGTGAGTAATCCATTTACATTTGACAATTTTTTTTCCTAACCTCATCTAAATTGAGTGAACATTCGATTTTTACCTTGCATTATATGTGTCTTGGCAGACTATCCCCCCCCCTACACCCAGTTGTCTTCAACTCAGCAATGTCCGGACTGCTGATGAAATCAAGGCTGAAATCTTGTACTGCAATCCCACCGAGTTTGATGGCCTGCAATGAACGCCCAACCTTTTGCCAGGCTGGCAGCCTGCCAGAGGCTCGCCAATATTCGGATTCGGGGAATCCTGGTGGGTGGGCAATATGCCAGGATTTCATTTGGTGCAGGCGGAGAGGGATCTGGTAGATGTGATCCAGACAGCTGATTGTTATAATAATGAATATTTTCAAACTTTTTATCGCATTCAAACTTCACTTTCCAAATCACGTGACCAGTGCACGTGACTGTGAGAAACCATCACCTGACCTAGGTCTAGACTTAGTCACGTGACATGCCTCACCTCTTTAATCTCCGCCTCTTTCACACCTTATCTATGCCCACAGTCATTTCCGTTATCTACACTCTCATGAACGCTTCTTTACTTTACCTATACATAGTAATCCCTCTCACGCACAGCCTGGTCCGTGCACATCCCTGTAACCTATATAAAGTAGACACTTTGACGACTGGATCCCCAGTCTAATCCACTTTGTTCACCACCGATAGTCATTGCCTTGACCTCTGGTCATTGTAGGCTGGTGTTGTTCGGACGCGACCCACATACCCTCATCTTTGAGCCAGGACTCGTGTAGCCTGCGAGACGTAAGATCTGAGCCATGTGCTGTGTAGTGATTCCCACTCACAACACTGATGAGTATTTCAGGGTGCATTGGTCCTTTAATATCATCTCTGTAACTTGAAATTCTCGCAGGAAAATTGGCCTAAGGATGAGTCTCCAATACACAGGGTTCACAATACTCAGCTGGACTCACTAGAAGCCAGGATTCTGGCCAAACTGATGCAAAACATCAGGGAGCTGGAGGAGATCAAAGCAACCATAGTTGAGTCTTGGGTTGATGTAAGACACCTTTGGAGGTTGTGCTGCAACTAATGGCAATATCGGCTCGGCTGAGCCATATGTAGTTGTAAATTCTATTGTGGGACTACCAACACTGGCTTTCTGATACTCCATATCATTACTGGGGAAAGCTATTTACACACCACTACCACTCCATTTTCCATACTCCATGTAATTGCAGCATGAAACATCTACGAATTCATGAATGTTGTCCCACATATAAAATGCCAGAACTTCCTGTTCTCCATCTGCCAGACCAACTCCATGCTCTAATATCTGCCCTGAAAGCCCCAGGATTGTTCCAGGGTAGTACCAAAGCTGTCAACTGATTGTCAGGATGATGAAGTCAAGCTCAGCGTAATCACTGACAGTGAGGAGTAGATCCAATCATTGGGGCCAACTGTTAACATTGGTGTGCAAGGGGCTCGCCCAGTTCGCCATGACAGATACAACATTATAGATTGATGTCCATATTGGGAAGACTTCTCGGAGATCCGCATTGTCTTGCTCAGCTGCCCACTGGCCAAGCCAGATCATTGCCTTCCAGCCTGCAGAGTACATGTCAGGATGCATGATGGCGAGGGATGCAGCCAGAAGTGCTGCATGCTCTTGCATGGTATCAAGCCATGCCCGGGTGCCATTATTACCTCGGGCATCTTTTAAGAGAGCAGAGACCTTGGGACTGCTTGTATCACCTTGTATTGCAAATTTATAAATAAGTCCAGCATCATATATTTAAATTGACAGACATTCCGCCCCTGTTGGAACCAGGTAGGGGAGAGGTTGATGCACCCTTGTAATGCAGCCTCAGACTGGAAGTATTCGGTGGAGGTTCACCATGCTTGTGGAGCCTTAGGCTTCCCAGAAAGACTTTGGGAAAGCAGACCAGCAAGCAAGTGCATCCGGTTCCAAATGTATTGCTTATGTGATCCTTTGGTAATGATCTCGGTATCATATCCTATGAATGCACCTGATTTGGTTGACTCATAGCACCCAGCAAATACCATAGAAGGATATATCCGGAGCAATCAGTTATTACAGTCAGTTCTGTGAGCACATCGTACAGTTTGCCATGTAGGCCAATTGTTGGATTGACTCAACATGTGTCCCGAGACATTCAGCAGCCCCCTCTCTTCATTCGCTCGCTGAATCGAATACTGGATCACTGGGAGGGGATTAGGATCATGGAGGTATTACCAAAGCAATAACCTACCTTTATTTTGGTATGCAGAGGCCAGAATTCTAACCATCTGATCAGCCTCACAGACCATTTGAAGAGGAATATTTGGATGTGGTAGGGTGTTTTGAGGGCCAGACTGCAAGGACTCCCAAAATCTAGTGACCATGTAGTTTGCCAGAGTATTGGTATGCAACATTGTTCAATTCTTCAGAATATCACACTCCTTCATGGCCCAGATGGATGATATGAGACCTGTAAAAAGGAAGGTTTCATCGCAGGGGGATGCCCGATATACATATATACATCGGCTATTGCTGAAAGTGCATGTCACATGCACAACAGCAGAAAGAATACAGGGTTACATGTTCAAATGGATGATATTGCTTCCGAAACATCAAAATCATACTTGGTTGTGTTACTGTTTTGTTATCCATTGTTAGCTACCCGCAGTGCTCAGACTGACCACCACATGAGCCCATATCCACCCATCTTAGTCAGTGATACTTGCACCTGCCCGTAGCTATCACATTTAGTTGCATACAGGCCTGTATGTACCCATCGTACCTTACACCAATACTCACGCCTGCCCACAGCCATCCTTCATCAGTAACATGGGGGCCTGCCACCAGCAACACTCGGACCTGCCCATAGCCGTCATAGTAGCAGTCACAGCCGCTCAGGCCTGTACATACCCATCTCACCCAGTACTCAGGCCAGTCCATACCCATCATACTGGGACTCACCAATAGTTGGGCCTGTGTGTAAACATCCCAATAGTCATACCCACTCAGGCCTGTCCATACCCAGCATACTGGGTGTCAACAATATTTGGGCCTGTCTATAGCCATTGAGCATCAGCAATACTCGGGCCTGCCCATAGCCATCATACTAGCAGTAATACCCTCTTGGGCCTGTCCATATCCAGCATCCCCGTTATTCCTTGGGCCTGCCCCATACTCCTTGTACTGGGACTCTCCAATACTCAGGCCCACCCATACCCACTGCAGTCAATAGCACTTGGGTCTATACATACCCATCATATCCACTACTCCTCAAGCCTGCCTGTACCCCTCGTACCGGGAGTCACCAATACTCGGGCCCACCTGTAGCCCTTGAGCATCAGCAACACTTGGGCCTGTCCATAGCCATCATACTAGCAGTCATACCCACCTGGGCCTGTCTGTATACAGCTTTCCCATTACTCCTCAGGCCTGTCTGTACCCATCTTATTGGGACTCACCAATACTTGGGCCCACCCGTACCCATCGCAGTCAGTAGCACTCGGGCCTACCCATACTCCTCATACTGGGACTCACCACTACTCAGGCCCACCTGTAGTCATTGAGCATCATTGCCACATGGGCCTGCTCATACTCCTCATACTGGGACTCTCCAATACTCGGGCCTGCCCATAGCCATCATACTAGCAGTCACACCTACTCGGGCCTGCCTATACCTGGCATGCCTGTTACTCCTCAGGCCTGCCTATACCTCTTGTACCAGGAGTCACCAATACTTAGGCCCGCCTGTAGCCATTGAGCATCATTGCCACACGGGCCTGCCTGTAGCCATCGCACTAGCAGTCACACCCACTTGGGCCTGTTCATATCCAGCATCCCCCTTACTCCTCAGGCCTGCCTGTACCCCTTGTACTGGGACTCTCCAATACTTGGGCCTGCCTGGCTATCATACTCACTTCAACTCGGGCCCAGTCATATGCAATGACCACTTGTTCATTATACATATATTCAGGCCCCCCATTATCTATGAATGCCCTTCTCATTCGGGCCCAACCGTCTCTCGTGTTTCTTATATACCTCGCGCCCACCACAGGCCATCCGTACAGATCGGGCCTTTTGCAAGCAGGCTCGTCATATGGCATGGAACAATGTGACTGCATTATGTGGAAGGAAATACATATTCTAAATAATGTAACAAAATACTTCAACGACTCTTATTTATGTACAAATTCTATTTCTGTTGTGGGATATGTACAAGGGGACCACTCAGGGGCTGGTCAGAGGACCAGTCAGAAGGAAGGGGACTGGTCAGAAGGAGGGGGCTCCATAGTGGTGATGATAGGGCTCCTAGGAGCAGAGCTATCAGTTCTGAGAAGCACAAGCCAGGATGGCACTTACAAGTATGGGTAACTCGACGTTAGCAAGTGCAAAGAGGGCCATGCATTGACCAGTGAACAAGCCTCTAAACCATATGTCATTGTACCAATTGTGGGGAAGGTTAGGCATTGGCTTGGCTAGATTGTTCTTTGTGCATGGCTCATAGTGGCAAAGGAGCAGGGCCTTTCCTAGACATGAGCACATATTCTCTTCTCAGAGAGAGGACTCGTAAGAGTCAACAGCTTGGAACAGGTGTGATATACAAAGACTTATCCACATGTTTTCAATGTGCCTCACAGCTTTTGGATATACCCCTGTAGGAGTATCCGTTTCATCCCTGCTCATCCCCTCCACACCCAGGTGATCAATGATCCTAGAGATTGCATCCCAATTCTCAAGGTTGCAAAAATAATTTCCTGGACAATTCTTTGACATCTCGCAAATGTCTAGGAAGTGAGTGAGTGAGTGGGCATGTGAAAGGGACAGTGGTAATGTACACCCAGTCTGTGAGCTATGGATCTGTCATTCTTCTGCTGGATGATTTGGATAGTAGTGTGCTTCGAAATAGTGTCTTGTCATTGTTCTGCAGGATAGGAGTCTATTGCTGCCAGTTGTTGACAAGTTCGATGAGTCTGAAATAACTTTTGTATGCAAATACTGTAAAGGGCATCAATACTCATGCAACTGGCATTGTAAGTGACAGTTGGGTATGTTCCTATCTTGATCTTTGCATGGAAGTCCGCTGCTAGCAGGCGCATTGTCTCTTGGTTCCAAAGGAATGATTTCAATGGGCTACTCCAGTCAATAGCAATATTGTCAATGGTTGGTGGAGAGCTCCCATCTTCATTAAATGCCTGCACTTGGATGGGGGGGGCTTGAACAGGAAACTGACCTTTAGTTGCCATCACGCTCTTCTCTGTCAGATATTTCCTGAATGCTGACTGCAAAACTATCAGTATTAACCGACGAGTATTCAGCAGGAGCCATACATGTAAGTGATTCATGTGGCCATGGGGCCCTGCTTTTTTGCTGCCTTTCGGAAATGAGGCTGGTGATTCATCCTCATCCGATTCGGCATCACCTTCCCAACCATCGCCAACAGAACTTTTGGGTATGCGTAAATGGGTGTGTGAACCTCGGAATGTCCACTCTGAATTGAGGGAAGCGATCTTGGCATCAATTAATACCTCCAAGCGAGGAATACAGGCATCGACCATCCTGCAGACCATGGACTCAACAATCTGAATAGAATTCAATGAGAGCTGCTTCATGACAGTGTGTTGAATGATGCTTTCAAGAGAAGAGGGTATAGGCAAAGGTCAACCAGGAGTAGGAGCATGCATGTTCAATGATGTATCAAGATTCATGTGGATAAAATCAACTCCACTCAGCAATGGGGATGTGGTAAAATTTTCTGTTCCCAGCTGCAGAGATTGGGGGATGATAGGGTTGAGCAGCATATTTGTCGTGTAAGAGAGATAATCTAATTGGCTGGGTATGGGTACAGCCATCACAGTATCGCGGTCAAGAGGTGATTGGAGGGGGGCAGATGTGGGCAGTGCACTGGGAACATTTATCGCAGGAGTGAGGGAGGGGGGGTCATCAATTTGGCAGGGCATAGCCATCTGAGGGGTCATCAGTTGTGAAGGATGGTGAACAATAGGGATGGGCAGAATATTTGTCATGCAGGAAGGAAGATAGTTGGATTGGCTGGGTACAGTCATCACAGTGTCATGGTCAAGATGTGATTGGGAGGGGATGTAGGTAGGCAGTGCACTGGGAATATTTGTCATGGGAGTGAGGGAGGGGGGATCATTGAATTGGCTGGGCATGGCCATCTGAGGGGTCATCACAGTATCCTGGCTGACATGTGGTTGGGGGGTGACAGAGACAGGCACTGCACTAGGAACATTTGTGGAGGGAGTGCGGGAGAGCAGATCATTGAATTGGCCAGGCATGGAGGTTTGAGGGGTTATTGCAGTATCGTGGTTGACAGTCCTAGTTGCAGAAGGTTGAAAAGCTATTTTTTTGAGTGTCATTTCCTTGTTTGAGGAATCCATGGAACCAGTGGATAATGTTGAATTACCAGCTACAGGAGACAAGGCAGCTTGGTTTTGGGAAAGTCTTTGCAGAGGAAACAGCACTGGTATACATGTTTAGCTATTGTACTAGAGATCAACACTGGGAACTCACTTGATGCAGGGGTCGAGGAGTGGCTGCAGTGCGCATGCGGATAATCTTTGGGCAACTTTTAAAATCAACCATGAGATGATGGCCAGGATGCAGCCAACACATATGGTGATTCATCATCAACATCATTCTGAATGGTTGTTCAAAGAGGTTGCATAAAGCAGTGGGGAGGACACACATGGAAATAACCTCAGGCTGCAAATCATCATGGAAGGGTGTTGTGTCGTCATTGAGTGGCTGAGGAGAGCTGTGGTTGGTTGGGCTGGCAGAATTCAACCCGTTACCAAACGTGTGGAAGCGTGGATATGGTCAGTATGGCAGTGGCTGCGCTGGGCTGACAACTGCCTGAGATTCAAGGTATGAATGATGAGATTCAACCAGGGGGGAATGAGTGAGAGCACTGTTGATGATCCGCACATTTCACCTTGTGAACTGTCCAGCCTGTTGCTCGACTGATAAGGACTTCAGCAGCTATCACATGATCAGACATATGCACAGTATGAGAGATCGTTGCGAGTGTGTGCATTGCATTGGACAATGCATCTTGGGAGGATTGTGGGATGCCAGATGGTACGAGGAATGCATCCTGAGAAGATGGTGGGATGTCAGATGATGCAATGAGGGAAACAGTTTTCAAGTGAACAAAGCATACCTCTAATCATAATATATCCTAGTCCCTATTGTTTAGACATATAACATGAGTGATGTTGTATTTTTGTTCTTTTTTCCTTGACAACCTATGGTTACTTATTTGTACAAACAAAATATAATGGTAATATCCACAGAAACGGAATGGTAAGCACTCCCAACTAAAAAAATACAGCAATGTGAATTGTTCGCCCTAACATTTAACATATTTTGGGTCTATTCCTTGAAGCATTGGACTATCTCCCAAACAACGAGCGCGATGTGTTACCTGTTAGATTTGTTAGTGCCATCAAAGTAATAATAGCAGAGTGAGCCTCCATACCCAACCCAGGCGTCTAACCCCCCATCACGCTTGTGAGAAGAAATGCACAAGAAATTTCTGATCTTAAATAGTGACAGCCGATTTTGCAGTGGAGTTTGAAACTAGCCAATCTAATGAGTTCAAGTGGGAAAGAGTGGGGGCAAGTGGTGGTACTACAATTTAAGTTACACTTGAGTACATGGAGGGGGGGCAACTAAGCAAATGGGGACATCCTAAGGAACATGGGTTGCTGGGGAGGTGTATATTTCACAAATTCCTCATGTAGTTTGTTGTCATCATCAGAGATATCTGGATTCAATTTGATATTTTGTGCCATCGGGAAAGCTGGGAGCCACATCCCGCAATGTGTCTGAAGGGATGATAGCTTTGATATGGAACATATAACAGCGACTCACAATGGTGCTGGCATCTGGGTTCCCAACATCCATATCATAGGTTATTTTGAGATCTGTGACATAACAGACATGTTTTTTGTTATTGGGAATCTTAAAAGTTTCTTTGGTAATTCTCTCAGAAAGCCAAAGAGTGACTTTGAGTCGAGACAGATTGTAAAAATGGTGAGTGGTGCTCAGCAGCTGAGAAATGAACGGTGAGGCTGAGGGTCCATCTGTGACAGTTACACCAAGTGACCACACTGTTCCAGGATTCTGAAGATGCTTCGTAAGTGCAGAGAGATACCCTGAAGGTCCTGAGACATAATTGAGGATAGGGAGAGAGATGGAGGAACATTGTCTAATACTTTTATAATACGTTGGGTTTCCACAGGTGTGCAAATCAAGTCTATGAAGAGAGGAGTGATGTTGCAGGAACTCCAAAAGTGTCTTGAACGGACAGTCACAGTCTAACTCAAGGTGGACCAGGCAAGCCAGGGACAAAGAGGAAAGTAGCTTGGTCCACATGGACTGGCTGAGGCCAGTATTTTGGAGGGACAGGTGTGTGAGAGGTGAGTAGTGTTGCGAGTGGGAATCACTACACAGCACACAGCTCAGATCTTACGTCTCGCAGGCTACACAAGTCCTGGCTCGATGAAGAGGGTATGTGGGTAGCGTCCGAACAACACCAGCCTACAATGACCAGAGGTCAAGGCAATGACTATTGGTGGTGAACAAAGTGGATTAGACTGGGAATCCAGTCATCAAAGTGTCTACTTTATATAGGTTACAGGAATGTGCATGGACCAGGCTGTGCGTGAGAGAGATTACTATGTATAGGTAAAGTAAGGAAGCGTTCATGAGAGTGTAGATAACAGAGATGACTGTGGGAATAGATAGGTGTGAAAGGAATGGAGATTAAAAGGGCGAGGCATGTCACGTGACTAAGTCTAGACCTAGGTCAGGTGATAGTTTCTCACGGTCACGTGATTAGAAAGATGAAGTTGGAACGCAATAAAAAGTTTGAAAATATTCATTATTATAACACTACCCCCTTTTTATGACTCGAATTCCAGGCGAGTCGTGGTTTCGGTGGTTTCAGTAAAGGTTTCATAAGGATAGAATAAAGAGTTGAAGGATGCTGTGGAAAGACCGCAGAGCTTTTGAGGAGCGGATGGATTTTTCTTATGGAATTCGGTGACTGCGAGTGGTGCTGTGTTGATAATGTTGGCCGATTCCCATGTACGATCTGTTTCATCGTATCCTCTCCAGTGAACTAGATATTCTATTTTGCGGTTCTTCATCCTAGACGCAGCGACGTACTCAACCTCGTATTGTTCCTCCCCTTCTTGGTCAACTTCAATCGCCTCGGGACGGACTATGGGCTGTCCTGGTAATGTTTCCCGATATGGCTTTATGCGCGAGATATTGACCATAGGGTGAATTTATACGGTTTTGGGGAGTTTTAATGTAATAGCATTTGGAAGGACATGGGTGATGGCATAGGGTCCAATCCATTTTTGTGTGAGTTTCTTTGCCATGTAAGGGAGATTGAGTTTGTCAGTAGAAAGCCAGACCTGCTGACCGATAGAATATGTAGGAGCGTCTGATCTCTTGTTTTCTGAGGTGGAGATCATTCGCTCTCTGGTATGTTCCAGCACTGCCTCTATTTCCTTATGCGAACGGCCCATTTCTCCTGCAAAGCCTGCCAATTTCCCTTCAAAACCCATGCGTGGAGCATAGTTTCTAGTGACGTTGAAAGGGATGGTGCTAGTGGCTGAGGTTACAGTGTTGTTGTGGGAGAATTGAGCCATCTTTAACCAATCTGCCCGGTTGCTTTGCTTCTTTCCTACATATGCTCGGAGGTACTGCTCTAGATCTCTATTAATTCATTCTGTTTGGCCATCCATCTGGGGGTGGTAGGCCATGGAGATCTCTTGGGCTATTCCGAGCAGTGCGCATAGTTCTTTTGTGAAAGCAGAGACGAACTGGGGACCCCTATCCGAAATGAGTGTGGAGGGTAGGCCATGTATAGACCATACGTGATCTCTAAATAATTTGGCGAGGTCCGAAGACGAACATGTGTCCGTGGTAGAAATAAATACCACTTCTTTGGAAAATCAATCTATGACTATGCAGATAGTGGTGAAAGAACGTGATTCGGGTAGACCCGTAATGAAATCTACAGATAAATCTTCCCATGGATGCTTTGCAGCGGGAAGGTGCATGAGTTTTCCTGCCGGGGCTTTTTGCTTACCCTTCATGAGGGCGCACACTTGGCAGCTGTCTATGTATTTTTTGACGTCCGTCATGACACCAGGCCATGAAAAGTATCGTGTAAGAGTATGAATGGTTTTAGACCGCTGTGACCCGAGACTGGGGAGTCATGACATAAGGTAAGGAGTCGTGTACGTAATGGTTCGGGGACGAAGACTTTGTTTTTGTTATTTTTTAAAATATTCATATTATAATC
>JBBPSM010000035.1:0-36205 GCA_038093595.1 Butyriboletus regius
TCTGCTGTTAGAGTGCTAGGGCTCTCCACCCTAGACTAGGTTTCAGCCGTACAGAGGAAGAGACGTGTTCGACCACATCGCCTGTGGTTGGGAATGGAACACGGTCATGTCACTTGTCACGTGCGCCGAGTCGATGTAACAGTTAAACTGACGTCGCCTGTTTGCCAGTTTATACTTGGGTTGTGTTTCATCAACCAGGTGTATCCTAGGATGATCGGATTTTTACCCAGATCCGTAACTGTTGCCGACCCAAATCCTAAGAAAGGACTCGATCTGCACAAACACTAGCCTTGCTAGTAGAGAGAAGAGGATGATGGGGAAACCCAACAAGAACTTGACTAGAGTTCTTGGGGTATTGTTATTCGGTCTTATATACTACTACATGGTGTTTGTATATATTGACTACTGGTCTGTGCGTCAGGTACAGTAGGGTCTAGGGTATGATGTCATAGATAAGGAGTGACGTCATAGGTCTAGGTCGTTCTAGACTCTGACGGAGATTAAAGATAAGGGAGTTAGAGCGGCCGAGAAGTCTGAAGAAATAGGCCAGTCTAGAGGGATCACGTGATGAGTCATGTGACGTTCACACGGTCACGTGATGCGAAAAAAGGAATAAATGAAAATGAGTTCATAACACTCATAACACTACCCCCCTCCTATGGTTCGCATTCCAGGCGAGACCAGATAGGAATCGGAGTCGTGAGAGTCTCGTAAGGTTTAAATAGAGAATCAAAGTTTGCCTGAAGCATACATAGCTTTCGAGGCGAATTGGGTTTTCTTTTATAGAAGTCCGTGATGGCGTCTTTTGCCGAAGATAAATTACTTTCGGGTTCCCAAGTTCGATCTTCGTCACTGTATCCTTTCCAGTGAACGAGAAATTCCAGGCGTTTCCCTTTGAGCCGTGAGTCTACTACGTATTCGACTTCATACTCTTCGTTTCCTTCGTCGGTCACCTGGACCGGTCCAGGTTTATAAGTAGGCTGTCCGGGTAGTCGTCCTTTGTATGGTTTGGTACGACTAATATTAACAACGGGATGGATTTTCATGGAAGAGGGGGGCTTAAGCTCAACCACGTTCGTTCCGACCATCTTAATTACGTCATATGGACCCAGCCATCGTTCGGTTAATTTAGGGGATTGCCGAGTTTGTTTTAGGTTAAGGTGATCCGTTGACAACCAAACCTTATCTTTCGGCTCATAAATAGGAGTGTCACTTCTCTTCTTATCGGCAGACGCTTTCATTCTGTTTTTGGCTTTTTCTAGATTTTCTTTGACCTGCTCTAACATTTGAGTGAAGTCGTGGGAGAAGTCCGAGGCTGCCGGAGCCTTTATGTCAAGTGGTTCGATACCCATTCGAGGAGCGTAGGAACGAGTGACTTTGAAGGGCGACTTTCCAGTAGCCGAATGAACCTTGTTATTATATGAGAATTGCGCCAGCGTGAGCCAATTGGCCCATTCGTTCTGCTTTTCTGCGGTGAAGAGGTGGAGATACTGCTGGAGATCTCGGTTGACTCTTTCCGTTTGTCCGTCGGTCTGGGGGTGGAATGCCGTGGACATTTTGAGTTCAATCTGTAGCATCTTGGCCAGATCTTTCATGACTTGGGCAGAAAATTGGGGTCCACGATCGGATATGATAGATCGGGGAAGTCCGTGTGTCTTCCATACATGGTCACGGTATAACTTTGCCGTGCCGAGAGACGTAATAGTTTTAGTTGTGGGAATAAATATGACTTCTTTCGAGAAGCGGTCTACCACCACGAGAACGGTGTCGTATCCGTTAGACGTGGGTAGATCTGTTGTAAAGTCCGTGGAGATGTCCTGCCAGGGACCTTCCGGAATAGGATTAGGTAAAAGTTTGCCGGCCAGGGCGGCATTTGACGGCTTCATCCGAGCGCATCTTTCGCATCGGGAGCAATAATTTTGATGTCCATTCGGATACCTTGCCATATGTAGTAGCGTGAGACTAACTTGTAGGTTTTCTCTGCGCCACCGTGTCCAGCTAAGGTGGAGTCGTGGTATAAGGTTATAATATCCTGATGGAGTTCTTTCTCCTCAGGCACGTAGATTTTCTTTTCTAGAAGGACCAGTCCTTCATCTGATAGAACGGAACCCTTTGGTTCGCCTTCTTTTAATTTAGTTTGGGCATTCCAGACTGCCTCCATAATTTTTTCTTCTTCTCCTTTTATATTAATTACTTCGTTTGTCATGTGAACACGTGATTCGGGTATTACCGTTACGCCTTTGTTATCGTTCTCGATTCCGAGCGTGTGGTCTTCTTGTCAGGAGAGAGCATCGGCTTTACCCATTTGAGCGCCAGGCTTCTTTACTAATAGATAGTTGAACCGTGTGAGATATTGAGCCCATCTGGCTTGTCTCTGGTTCAAGTCTTGTGATTTCATAAAATACTGAAGGTTGGCGTGATCAGACCATATTTCGAATTGGTCTTTTGTTCCTTCTAAATAATGCCTCCATTGCTCCAGAGCAAGGATTATGGCCAGCATTTCTTTGTCGGTGATCATATAGTTTCTCTGTTCGGGGGACATGCTGTGGGAAGAGAAAGCTACGGGATGCCATTTTCCTTCTTTTTCAATAGATAGTACAGCGCCTGTTGCGAAGTCCGATACATCGCACTCGAGCCTAAACGTTTTGTCGTTGTCCAGATAGGCGAGTATAGGTGCCATGGTGAATGCCTTTTTCAGCATGTCGAATGCCGATTGTTCTTTTTCGGACCATGTCCATTTCATGTCCTTTTTTGTTAGGTCGTTCAACGGCCTAGATTTAATTGAGAAGTCCTTTATAAAACGACGGTAAAAGTTCGCGAGGCCGAGGAAACTTCTAACTCCTTTTACATTTTTAGGCGTAGGCCAAGCTTGAATTGCGTCCGTCTTTTCTTTCTCCATTTCAATTCCGTTGGATATGACCATTCCTAGGAAATCTACTTTAGGTACTTTGAAGAAGCATTTTTCGGGCTTAAGGTACAGGTCATTTTCCTTTAGCCTTCGTAACACTTCGAGGACGATTTCGTCGTGTTTCTTCTCGTTATTGTCCGTGAAAATAAGGATATCGTCGATGTAAACGATTACGACTGCTTGCAGATCGTGGAAGATGTCGTTTATTATTGTCTGAAATGTGGCCGGGGAATTACATAGTCCAAAGTACATCACGAGAGGTTCGAACGCTCCCCTGTGATAGACGAAGGCAGCCTTCCATTCGTCTCCTTCTTTGATTCTTACGTTGTTGTAACCCCAGCGTAAGTCCATTTTGGTAAATAATGTAGCCCCTTTGAGCTTGTCAACAAGCTGTGCTATGAGTGGCAGGGGGTAATTGTTCTTTATGGTGTATTCGTTTAAATATTGGTAGTCTTGTACCATTCATTTCTTATTGTCCTTTTTGGGTACAAAGAATACCGGGGACGTCTGTGGAGATTTGGAGGGTCTAATATACCCTTTAGCCAGTTGATCGTCAATAAAAGCAGAGACTTCGTCTTGTTCCGTGGGGGAAAGGGGAATTAGTCGACCCTTTTTAGGTTGAAAGCCTTCTTTCATTTCAATCGCGTGGTCCCATGTCTTTCGGAGTGGCATACGTTCCGAACTTGTCTTCGTGAACGTGTCTAGATATTTGTGGTAACACTTGGGTACCATCTCCTCAATCGTGGGTTCCTTTTTCTCCGTAGGCTTATCCAGAGCCTTAAGATGTCGGTATACATAAGGCATGTCGTTGAGTTCCTTTTCTTCCAGGGATCTCAAGAACACCGACTCGTATGATAATAATTTACACGATCTTGGACACCTGGTGAGACTGACATCGCCTGTTTGCCAGTTTATGTTTGGGTTATGTTTCATTAGCCAGGTGTATCCTAAAATAATCGGATTTTTGCCAAGATCCGTAACTTCTGCCGTTATGATTTCACGGTGTCCTTTGTAGTCAACGAGTACTTCGGCATTATGAGTAATGCTTCCTGCCAAATTCTTTGTACCGTCAACGTTATAAACGGGGATCGGCCGTAAGAGTTCCTTGGTTGGGATTTTGTGGGCGGCAATCCACTTTCGATCAATGAAAATCCCGTTTGCTCCACTGTCTAGGAGTGCCTTCGTCGCTGTGTAGTTCCTTTTATTTGTGGCTGGTGTGACGTTGATCTCTAGACAGATCTCGAGCTTTTGTTTTACGGACCGTATAAGGATCTGTTCCGGGGTTTCTGATGTAATTTTTTTGTTTTTATTAAAAACTGAATTAAGCCTGCATTCCCGTGCAGCAAGCTCACTTTCGTGAGTCCCGGTTTCGGTAGAAAAGTTCGTAGATACATCTGATTTTGTATCAAAAAAATCCTGTTCTTCTTGTCCGTATTCTACTGCTAAATATTCGTATTTATTTTTATTTTGGCCGAGCACTACATCAGGCCGTTTTTCTGCTGACTTAGGCAACCGAGCACCCGGTTCGCTCAATTGCCTTTGCCTTTTTCCGTCTTCTTCATATCATAAAAGAAGGCCTTCATGGCCTCAAAGTCTATTCCTTCTAGGGACTGGATTCTCGAATCCTCCTTAGGGCTTGTGCCTGAATTCGATTGGTCCGAATCCCCAGTTGTAGCAGCTCGGACACTGCAATATTTTGAGCACCTTCTGCTATGCCCTCCCCCAAGGAATTTGCACTCGGTGCATTCCTTCTTGGGTCTTGGGCACGCTTTAGCCAGGTGTGGGCCTTGGCAGTTGAAGCACTTGCCTTTCTGGACTGCATCAATGTCCATTGGCTCGCCTCGCCCGCCGTATGTCTTTGCGCCTGAAGAGGCGGCTTGTCCTTGGTTTTGCACGTTTTGCCAGACGCGCCCCTGGTTGCTCCTCATGGCAAAGGCCTCGAGGTTGTTACCGTAAGTTTTGATGATCTTTAGGTAACTATGGACCGTTGTGCTTCTTTCGCCATTTGAGTATATGAGGTGGATGATTTCCTCACGAGTGTTTCTTTCGAGGAAGTAGATCCCCATGACATCGCCGGCATCAGCCCTTTCATATAGGGCTATCCATTTGGTGAGGAAGTCCTCCGTCCTCTCTCGTGGTCCTTGTTTGAGTTCCGCTAATTTCGCCAGAGCGATATCTACCTCTAGTCCGGGTAGGAAACAGTCCTTGACTCCTTTTGCCAAGTCCTCAGCATCTGGCCACAAGTGGTGGTTTACTCCTAAATATTTTTGAAGTTGGTTGCGGGCCCAACTTCCTGCACCGTTTTTGTCACGTCCTTCCTTTGTCCCTATTCTGGACCAGACTGCGACACACTTGTCCTTGTTGGAGGTGAATGTCTCCTCATTCATCTTGAGGTACACCCCCAGTTTGACCCACCACTCGTTGAACTTTTCATACGAGCCGTCGTACATGCCGGGGTCAGGGCAGACTTCGACTTTCTTTGAAATTTTGACCTCAGCGCGAGGTTGCGCCACGGCCTCTTCTGCGTCCCTTGCCCTTGACTGGGCACTCCTGACGTCTTGTTGGAGCTGCATTATTGTTGCCTGTAGCCCGGCGATTAGGGCGGTGAGTTCTTCATTGGTTGCCATTGTTGGTGGCCTTGGTGAGGGTGGTGGGGAGGTGGTGAGGGATTCTGAGGAGGTGTCGAGGTCTGAGGGTTCTCCTCATGGGCTCCACAAATTGTAGGACAGCTTGGTTTAGTCCTTGTTCGAGTTCCAGGTTTTGGGGAACATCGAACGCTCGGAGAGGGGATGCGGGTTTGCATACATAGGGTAATGGACCAGGTTCTGGGAGGTCCTCAAATATATCGTCGTGCAGGAGGTATCCGACGTCGAGTTCTTCTTCTTTTACTTCGGGGTAAACGAGCTCGGGGATGTCATTGGGATCCACCGAGGGAGTTCTGAAGAAAAGTAGAGGTTCGTCCTCGTACTCAAACTTCACATATGCATTAAAGTTCATGTAATGGCCCACTCGAAGGTAAAAACCTGAGCGTCGCTAAAACCGTTTTCTTGGTGTTACTCGGGCCAATAGCCTTTCCGACGTAACCGTATATACTTCGTATGTAAAAACTTTTAAAGTGCCTCACGAGGACACGGGAATGTATTCCCAAAAGAAGTGGAAGGAGGTTGGGGCGGTTTTTAAACGCGTTCGACCCACTCGAGGGTACCCCTGGTGTGCCCTAGATAGCTGACACCCTTCTGACGCTCCAGTGCGCCGGTATACGTAAAAAGCGAGAAGTGCCAAGTGGTGGTATGGAGTGTATGATAGTCCCCTTAAGCCTGGGGTCCGGCTATATCCCTTTAACGCTAGGGGCCGCGTGTAATGGTGTGCAGAGAGAGTAGTTTCGGATGTGATATTCAAGTTCTAATGTTGCCGACCCAAATCCTAAGAAAGGACTCAATCTGCACAACGACTAGACTTTCTTAATAGAGCTAAGAGGATGAAGGGGAAACCCAACAAGAACTTGACTGGAGTTCTTGGGGCGTTGGCATTCGGTCTTATATACTACTACATGGTGTTTGTACATATTGACTACTGGTCTGTGCGTCAGGTACAGTAGGGTCTAGGGTATGATGTCATAGATAAGAAGTGACGTCATAGGTCTAGGTCGTTCTAGACTCTGACGGAGATTAAAGATAAGGGAGTTAGAGCAGCCGAGAAGTCTGAAGAAATAGGCCGGTCTAGAGGTATCATGTGATGAGTCATGTGACGTTCACACGGTCATGTGATGCGAAAAAAGAATAAATGAAAATGAGTTCGTAACACTCGTAACAGTAACTTCTGCTGTTATTATTTCACGGTGTCCTTTATATTCTACAAGTATTTCGGCATTGTGGGTAATGCTTCCTGCCGAATTCTTTGTTTCATCAACGTTATAGACTGGAATAGGACGAACGAGTTCCTTAATGGGGATTTTGTGGGCGGCAATCCACTTTCGATCAATGAAGATCCCGTTTGCTCCGCTGTCTAGGAGTGCTCTAGTAGTCGTGCGCTTCTTTTTATCTGTAGATGGCATGACATCGATCTCTAGACAGATTTCAAGCTTTTGGTTTACGGACCGTATAAGGATCCGTTCTGGGGTTTCTGACATAATTTTTTTGTTTTTATTAAAAACCAAATTAAGCCTGCATTCCCGTGCAGCAAGCTCACTTTCATGAGTCCCAGTTTCGGTAGAAGAAATCGTAGACCCATCTGATTTTGTTTCGAAGAAGTTCTGTTCTTCTTGTCTATATTCTACTTCTAAATATGTGTATTTATTTTGGCCGAGCACTGCATCAGGCCATTTTTCTGCTGACTTAGGCAACCGAGCACCCGGTTCGCTCAATTGCCTTTGCCTTTTTCTGACTCTTTCATATCATAGAAGAAGGCTTTCATAGCCTCAAAGTCCATTCCTTCTAAGGATCTAATTTTCGAATTCTCCTTAGGGCTTCTGCCTGAATCCGATTCGTCCAAATCCCTAGTTGAAGCAGCTCGGACACTGCGATATTTCGAGCACCTTTTGCTATGCCCTCCCCCAAGGAACTTGCATTCAGCGCATTCCTTCTTGGGTCTTGGGCATGCTTTAGCCAGGTGTGGGCCTTGGCAGTTGAAGCACTTGTCTTTCTGGACTGCATCAATGTCCATTGGCTTGCCTCATCCGCCGTATGTCTTTGCGCCTGATGAGGAGGCGGCTTGTCCTTGGTTTCCCGTGTTTTGCCAGACGTGCCCCTGGTTGTTCCTCATGGCAAAAGCCTCGAGGTTGTTACCATAAGTTTTAATGGTCTTTAGGTAACCGTGGACCGTTGTTCCTCTCTTGCCATTTGAATATATAAGGCAGATGATCTCGTCCCGGGTATTCTTCTCCAGGAAGTAAATTCCCATGATATCACCAGCGTCAGCCCTTTCATATAGAGCTATCCACTTGGTGAGGTAGTCTTCCATCCTTTCGCGTGGTCCTTGTTTAAGTTCCGCTAATTTTGCCAGTGCAATATCTACCTTGAGTCCGGGTAGAAAGCGGTCCTTGACTCCTTTTGCCAAGTCCTCGGTATCTGGCCACAAGTGGCAGTTAACTCCTATATATTTTTGAAGTTGGTTTCGGGCCCAACTTCCTGCTCTGTTTTTGTCCTTTCCTTCTTTCGTCCCAATCCTGGACCAGACTGCAACACATTTGTCTTTGTTGGAGGTGAACGTTTCTTCATTCATCTCGAGGTATACCCCCAATTTGACCCACCACTCATTAAATTTGTTGTATGACCTGTCGAACATGCCTGGGTCAGGGCATATTTCGACTTTCTTTGAGACCTTTACTTCAGTGCGGGGTCCTGCCGCTGCGGTCTCTGCGTCCCTTGCCCTTGTTTGGGCGCTCCTGATGTCTTGTTGGAGCTGCTGAATGGTGGCCTGTAGGCCAGCGATGAGGGTGGTGAGTTCCTCGTTTGTTACCATTGTTGGTGGCCTTGGTGATAGTGGAGGGGAGACGGTTGGGGACTCGGAGGAGGTGTCGAGGTCTGAGGGTTCTCCTCGCAGGCTCCACAAATTGAAGGACAGCTTGGTTCAGTCCTTGTTCGAGTTCTTGGTTCTATGGGACCGCAAATGCTCGGAGGGGAGATGCGGGATTTCGTACGTATGGAAGTGGACCTGGTTCAGGAAGGTCCTCAAAGATGTCATCGTTGAGGAGAAAAGAAATGTCGAGTTCCTCTTCCTTGATTTTGGGGTAAACTAGCTCGGGGATGTCGTTTGGGTCCACCGAGGGGGTTCTGAAGAAGAGTTGAGCCTTATCCTCATACTTAAACTTCACGTATGCATTGTAGTTCATATAATGGCCCACTCGAAGATCGTAGAACTGAATGTCGCTAAAACCGTTTATTGTAATGTTACTTGGGCCAATAGCCTTCCCGACGTAACCATATGTACTTTGTATGTAAAACTTTGTAATGTGCCTCACGTGGACATGAGAACATATTTCCAAAGGAAGTAGAAGGAGGTTGGGGCAGTTTTTAAACATGTTCGACCTGCTCGAGGATACCCCTGGTGCGCCCTAGACAGCTAACACCCTTCAGACGCTCTAGTGCGCCGGCGTATGTAAAAGATGGAGAAGTGCCAAGAGGCAGTAGATAATGTGGATAGTCCCCTTAAGCCTGGGGTCCGGCTATATTCCTTTAACGCTAGGGGCCGCGTGTAACAATGTGCAGAGTAGAGTGGTTTCGGTGGTGATAGTCAAGTTCTAATGTTGCCAATCCAAATCCTAAGAAAGGACTCGATCTGCACAACTACTAGACTTGCTTATAGAGAAAAGAGTATGATGGGAAAACCCAACAAGAACTTGACTAGAGTTCTTGGGGCGTTGGCATTCGATCTTATATACTACTACAGGAAGTTTGTACATATTGACTACTGGTCTGTGCGTCAGGTACAGTAGGGTCTAGGGTATGATATCATAGATAAGAGATGACGTTATAGGTCTAGGTCATTCTAGACTTTGACGGAAATTAAAGATAAGGGTGTTAGAGTGGCCGAGAAGTCTGAAGAAATAGGCCGGTCTAGAGAGATCACGTGATGAGTCATATGATGTTCACATGGTCATGTGATGCGAAAAAAGAATAAATGAAAATGAGTTTGTAACAGAACCTAGCCTATGATGGAGAGTCCTAGCATTCTAATGCCAGTGGGAATGTTCCTGTGGTGAACTGCCCTGATGGTGTTGGCATTCTGCAAACAGGCAACAGAAAGGGGTGCAGATAATCAAGAAGATCAGAAGTGCAATAGCAGAGATGACTTTCAACTTAGAGTATGTTAAGCGGCTAAGTGAAGTGAGTGGAATGTGATAACCAGATACAGTATATTGTGTAGATCAAAGTTAGAGTTACATGGGTGCTCAGAAGTAGCTATATATACAGTATGCTTAGGGTTACTTTAGGGAGGCTTCAGAGGGCCATCAATAGGAGGGTGGCTAACACTATTGTAAAGGGAAAGGTGAGATCAGGGAATACTAGGCTGTGTGCAAGGGAGCACAGCTGAGGAGGAAACATCTGTGGAATAAGAAATAGTATGAAAGGAAAAAGGAAAAGTCCACACCACTACCTTGTGCAGCCATGATGGCAGTGTCGTCCAATGCAGGTGTTCAGCTGTTGCTGTCCCAAAGGAAAGTTCCAGAGTTGAGCAGGAGATCATCCCAGAGGTTAGGGGAGAGTGGTGGTGTTGGTAGGGAAAAAGGTGGTACTCTCTCAACAACTGTAATATTACCCTCCTCACAGTCTTGAAGTTCCATCTCAAGAGCTTCTATCCCTGTCGTTGATGAGGTAGTTAGAAAGGTCCTAGGAATCATCAGGGAGATTGTTCTGGGAATAGATCTCTGGCCCATGCTCAAGTTGGTGGCAGGTGCCACAATGTCGCTGGGGGCAGTAATATTATGGATAACTGGGGGTATCCAGGTGACAGTCGGGGTAATGGTAGTGGGGACAATTGGTTTGGAGATGTCTGGGTTGGTGACACTCATAGTATTGTCCCTGAACAAGGGGAGCTCGAGAGGTGGGGGCAGCAAGGGCAGGTACGTCCAGGGTATTGGGATGATCATTCACTGGGCATATGCCATTGGGATGGATAAAGGGGTTCTAGGATGGAATGGTAGGAATGGGGGAAGCGTGAGGGCTCCTCACTACAAAGTCTTCCAATGAGGGGGAAATAGGGTTGGTGGAGGAAGCACTGGGTGGCGAATAAGAAGGGAGTCTGACTGAGAATATCATGGCACCTCGTCAGCATAGGCATCTGATAGGACCTGAAAGGGGTCATTCAATTGAAGAAATGGATGAGTTGGTTGATATGGGAGTGGGGGTCCGGCTACCATGAGTGGTGGAGGGAGTGTTGATGTTGATGGTGGAGGCATCTCCATCATTGCTACCTCTCATTGTTCATCTAACTGGTGTTGTAGGGAGTGTTCGGCTTGCAAAAGTGTGAAGAGAACAGGGGTGAGATGACATTTGAGGTGTTGGAAGGGGAGGAGGGAAATGGAGAAGTTGAATCCCTTGTCATAGAGGAAGTCCAGAATTTGTTCACATATCTACAAAAGGAGCATCATCAGGTGTGTCTCTCCAGTGCCATGGGTACCTGTCTCACTCCAGGAGGGCCTGGTGAGAAGGGTACAAAGAGCACCAAATATCCTGAATAGGTCAACAAGTTGGGTGACACTGGGGTTGCAAAGGAAGAACAGAATGGCTCTAAGGGTGGTGATGTTGTCTCTGTCCTTCAAGAGTCCAGCATAGAAAAGTCAGCAGGCATACAGTGACTCCAAAAACCCTTTCCATACTAACCCTTATGCGCACTGCCAAAACACATGGGAATCTTGCTTAGCTTTGGTGGAGTTATAAATAGTACATACTCTTGGCTACCAAATCGCCCCCTGGGTCATGTGATTTGGACAACAGCCTTGGAAGATATGACCAAATTGAAACAGCAATACCATGGAAAGGGTTTTTTCACTTTTGAGCTGGTGACTAGGATCTCAATCAAATCATGCAATATTTGTTCTTGTTTGTTTGTACAAACAAAGATATACATATAAATAGTATGCCTGAGTTTAAAAAAGTTCACACACCTCTTGATTCTCAACTACAATCATGGTTAGATCTCTTTCTCTTACTCAACAAAGCAATATCCTTTCTTTGCTTGATGCTGGTCAATCTGGTGGAGCCATTGCTAGGCAAACTGGTGTCAGCCCTTCTACTATATCCAAACTTCACTCTCAAGAGCATTTTGTCCTTCCTAAAGCTTTTGGGGGTTGTCCTTCCAACCTTTCCCCTACCATCCTTCGTCATGCCCAACATCTTATAACCTTTGGCAGAGCTGAAAATGCTGTTCAAGTGACCAAAGCTCTCACCAACATCATCAACCAGCCACTCTCTGCCAATGCTGTCCACCTCCATTTGAAAAAAGCTGGTATAAAAGCTGTGGTCAAGTCCAAACGCCCGCTTTTCTCTGCTAGTGTTATAGTTGAAGAGGGGGTACTACATTTTTCCCTACCCACTCCACCACTCTCCCCTAGTCTCTGGAATGACCTACTCTTTGACTCCGGCAACTTCCTTTGGAGCGGCAATACCCATGCACCAGTACTGGATGACACTGCCTTCTAGGTAGTGTAGAGGCAATGATCACTGCCATCATGGCTATGCAAGGCAGTGGTGCAGACTTTCCGCCTCCCCTAAACTACCTACAAACCTATATATAGAGGCTTCTAATCACTCATATAACTCTAACCTTAATCTACACAATATACCATGCCTGGTCAATCAGTTCCGCTTGCTTCACTCTACCACTTCATATGCTTAGAGTTGGAAGTCATCTCTGCCGTTGTGCTTCTGATCTTCTTGATCATCAACACCCCCTTTTGCTGCTTGTCTGCAGAACATCAACACCATCAGGGCAATTCACCACAAGAGCACCATCATCAACACTAGAGCGCTAGGACCCTTTGTGCCTAGGCTACATTCTGCCCGTATAGAGGAAGAGACCTGTTTGACCACATCGCCTGTGGTAGGAAACGGAACACGGTCATGTCACTTGTTACGCACGCCTAGTCGGCGTAACAGCTAGGCATCGTAAGGCTTGTTTGGACTTTGCCTATATCCATAAAGATTGGACTATGGAGGACTGGAAGAAAGTAATATGGTCTGATGAGACCAAAATCAATTGCCTAGGATCAGATGGGCGCAAGTGGGCATGGAAAAGGGCAGGTGAGGGGCTTAGTGAGAGGCTGGTGAATGGAACCCTCAAGTTTGGAGGAGGTTCTTTGATGATGTGGGGGTGTATGACTTGGAAGGGAGTTGGCTTTGCTATCAAGATTGATGGTAGGATGGATGGGGACCTCTATCTTCAAATTTTGAAGGATGAACTCCAACAAACCCTGGAGTATTATGGTCTCAATCCTCCTGACGTCATCTTTCAGCAGGACAATGATCCCAAGCATACTTGCAGGATGGTCAAAAATTGGCTAGAGGAGCAAGAATTCACCACTATGGTTTGGCCTGCACAATCCCCTGACCTAAACCCTATTGAACATCTCTGGGGTTGTCTCAAAAGAAGGCTTGCAGAGCATGAAAACCCCCTCGATGGAATTCATGAGTTGTGAGAAAGAGTTCAAGTGGAGTAGGATAGGATACCAGTTGAGGAGTGTTAGAAGTTGATTGAAAGCATGCCTAGGAGGGTCCAGGCAGTGCTTAAAGCAAAAGGAGGCTATACCAAGTACTGATACTACCCAAATACCATTTTGAATTCAAAAGTGAAAAAACCCTTTCCATGGTATTGCTGTTTCAATTTGGTCATATCTTCCCAGGCTGTTGTCCAAATCACATGACCCAGGGGGCAATTTGGTAGCCACAAGTATGTACTATTTATAACTCCACCAAAGCTAAGCGAGATTCCCATGTGTTTTGGCAGTGTGCGAAGTGCACTGCCATAAGGGTTAGTATGGAAAGGGTTTTTGGAGTCACTGTAAGGGGAGGCAGTGGAGTCATTTGAAGAGGGGAAGAGGGGCATTGCTATGGGACATCTATCAGTCACAGTGGCATGGGCAGTAGTTGATATCACAAAAACACTGGTGTTCATTGGTGTGCTTAGGAATGTTGAGGTTGGGATATTGTACTTGGAGTTTGGCTTGGGTAAGGGCAGTGGAGATGCAGGAGATGGTGAGGAGGGAAGAAAGATTGTCTTTGGGCATTAAAACTCCATCAGAGTTTATGCTGATTCTTACTGTATACTCCTAAAGCATCACCTTGGTATTGCCCAAGTTGGATTTGGGTTTCCAAGTCTGCTCTGCAGCAGTGTATCCTTTCCAGTGCACAAGGTACTGCTTTCATCCTTTCGGATCCCACTGATTGATGATAGATTCAATTTCATATTCCTCTTCTACTCTGACTTGTTCTGGAGGGGGTTGGGTGAAGTTGGGTCCATGTTCCAGTGTTTTCTGGTATGGTAAGAGTAGGGATGCATGAAACACATTATGGACTCTCCATTGGGCAGGTGAATGAGAGTGGAGACCACTTGGAAAGCCTGGAGATCTGGATGGTGGTGGGGATGGACGGGCGGCCAGGTTGAAAAGACAGTATGATCTTGGGATTCTTCTTGATGAAGACATGTCAGAGGATGGAGTAGAAGCACGTGTTGGGTAACTTCTTCATCCGAGTCTGACCCAAAAAGGGCTGAGAGATTGATGCAGCAGATGGTTCTGACCCGAGGTAACTACTTTCATAGTCAGCATCTAACCCTGTAGTTAAAGATGAATTGTGAAGATACAATGGTACTTCACAATTTAAAACTTTGATCTTTGTTACACTGACTCAGCATGTGTAACAAGTGACACAACCATGCCTCATTCCTGTTATGCCAACTCAGCATGCATAACAAGTGACATGACCATGTTCCATTCCCTACACAGGTGATGTGGTCAAATCTGTCTCTTCCACTATACAGGCAGAACCTAGAGAGTCCTAGTGCTCTAGTGCCAGTGGGAATGTTCCTGTGGTGAACTGTGCCTTGACAATATCAGCATTCTGCAGACAGGCAACAGAAAGGGGTGCTGATGATCAAGAAGATCAGAAGTGCAACAGCAGAGGTGACTTCCAACTCAAAGTGTGTTAAGCAGTTGAGTGAAGTGAGTTGACCAGACACAATATATAGTGTAAATCAAGGTTAGAGTTACATGGGTGCTCAGAAGTGACTATATTTAGAGATACTTTAGAGAAGGCTTCTGAGAACCATAAATAGAAGAGCAGCTAATACTATTGTAAGAGGAAATATGGAATTAGGAGATACTAGGCTATGCATAAGAGAGGAGAAAATGTCTGTGGAATAACAAATGATACAAAAGGAGAAATAGAAGTCCACACCACTGCTTTGCATAGCCATGATGGCAGTGGTCATAGCCCCTACACTGCCTTCTAGGCAGTGTCATCTAGTGTTGGTGTTTGGGCATTGCTGTCCCAAAGGAAGTGCTGGAGTCAAACATGAGGTTGTTCCAGAGACTAGACAGAGTGGTGGTGTTTGGTAGGGAAAAAGGTGGTACTTCCTCAACAACTGTAACATTATCCTCCTCATAGTCTTGAAGTTCCATTTCAAGAGCTTCTATCTCCATCATTGACAAGATAGTCAGAGAGGTCCCAAGAGTTGTCGGGGAGATCATTTCTAGAGCAGATCTTTGGCCCATATTTGGGTTGGTGGCAAGTGCCACAACGTCACTGGAGACAGTGATATTGTGGATGACTGGGGGTATCCAAGTGACAGTAGGTGTTACAGTTGAAGGGGAGGTACTACTTTTTTCCCTACCCACTCCACCACTCCCCCCTGGTCTCTGGGACGACCTACTCTTCGACTCTAGCAACTTCCTTTGGAGCGGCAATACCCATGCACCAGTACTGGACGACACTGCCTTCTAGGCAGTGTAGAGGCAATGCTCACTGCCATCATGGCTGCGCAAGGCAGTGGTGCGGACTTCCCCATTCCTCCTCTCATGTTATTTCATATTCTACAGACAATTCCTCCTCGGCTGTGTTCTCTCGCACACAGCCTCGTATCTCCCGATCCTTCAATCCTATTTTTCCCCTATGATAGTATGACTATTTATGGTTTACAGAAGCCTCCCCTAAACTACCTACAAACCTATATATAGAGGCTTCTGACTGCTTATGTAACTCTAACCTTGACCTACACAATATACCGTGATCATCTGCACCCCCTTTTGCTACTTGTCTGTAGAACACCAACACCATCAGGGCGCCACAAGAGCATTGTCATTGACACTAGAGCACTAGGACCCTTTGTGCCTAGGCTAGGTTCTGTTGATCCCTCTGGCATTAGAGTGCTAGGACCCTTCATTCTAGACTAGGTTCTGCCCATATAGAGGAAGAGACCTGTTTGACCAAATTGCCTGTGGTAGGGAATGGAACACGGTTGTGTCACTTGTTACGCACGCCTAGTCGACATAATAAAAAATCAAGGTTTTAAACTGTGAAGTACCATCGCATCATTGCAATCCATCATCAACTGAAGGTTCAGACAATGACTACAAAGGTAGTCATCCTGGGTTGAAATCATCCACCTCATCAATCTCTCAGCCCTTTTAGGGTCTGACTCGGAAGAAGAAGTTACTCCAACATGTGCTTCTACCCCGCACTCCAAAACATCTTCATCAAGAAGAATTCCAGGGTGATCCTGCTTCCCCGACCCAGCCGCCTGTCCATCTCCCCCACCATCCAGATCACCAGATTTTCCAGGTGCACTCCACTTGCACTCCATGACCCCATCAGTAGATCCTTCCCCACTATCACAATCGGAACCGATTGTTGTAGATCCACCATCAGACGAGGAAGAGCTCTTTACCAGAGTCACAACCCAGCCACTGGACTATAGTGGTGTTGTTAGAAGGACCCAACCAGATTTAGACTCAAACAACGAAGACATGCCTGAGATTAAAACTGCACTCCCTGAGGAGTTTAGTGGAAATGTGGAGGATGCCAGGTGATGGCTCCTCACTATAGAGGCATACTTCTCACTTCATACACAGTATGACAAGAATGCCAAGTAGTATACACTCTTGAATAGGATGTCCAAGGGCCAAGGAAGGGCCTTCGCAGAGGCCTGGCACATGAAGCTTGCTGATGCAGCTGTGCCGAATGCATAGAGGACCTACATGAAGATAAAGGAGGCATTTATGATGACCTTCTCCCTCCACAACTTCAAGGACATGGCCAAAGCTGAGATATCAAACATGACTCAAGGAAAGTCGTCGTTCAACAACTTCCTATCTCACTTCACCCTCCTTGCTGTACGAACGGGAGCTACAGAGATGTCAACTATTGTCAAGTGGTTCCTCCACGCTGTGGATCCACGAATCCTTCAACAGCTTGTCAATTGCGGAATTCTGGATACCGCCACCTCAATCAAGCAGATCTATGACAAAGCATCTGCCATCGAAACAGGATTCCAGAGAATGAGAGCAATCCAACGAGGGACCTCCACACACTATGGAGGAGGAAGGAGTTCCAGGGATCCCAATGCCATGGACGTCGACCGACTCACCCTAGATCCCCCCCACCCATGCTCACTTAATGCGCGAGAATAGGTGCTTTGTCTGCCAGAAGACGGGGTGCTCAACCAGAAACCATCCAGGGTATGCACCTAACAACTGCAAGAAGAAACCCTTGACGGCTTACATCCGAACCAACACCACCACCACCACCAAGAAACCACTCGGGACAGTTCCACACACACGCAATGGGGGCAGCCCATCAGAACCCTTGGATAGGTACATAGCTGGTCTTGTCAAGAACAAGGAGAAGGACACAGTCCTTCGGACATTACGTCAGAGCTTTGACACCAGGCTTGACGAACATGGAGACCCACTGGAGATGGGTATGGAGTCAGACGAACAGGCAGCAAACGAATGAGATGAGGCCATCAATGAGTGCTCACTAGATCCCATCTTTCCCACATCTCTTTCCACTGAATCACTTTTTGAAATGGAGGAGGTAAACCAATGTTGCCCTCCTACATGATAGCCCATGTATTTATTTCTGGATTGAAAAGCAATTCTATTCATATCCCATTAAAGATCTGGAAACCAGGGAAATTCATTGGCAAAAATGCGCTTCTCGACAGTGGAGCCACTGGTTGTTTCATCTCAAGGAAACTGGTGGCATGGCTACAACTACTGGTCCACGAATCGGAACATCCAATCCAAGCATGGAATGTGGATGGTACAGACTGGGAAGATCTCTCCATCAAAATCTCCCCAAGCTGCACCCTTCTTTTGGACACAAAAGAAGGATGGGAAACTATGACCTTGCCAGGACTACCGGTATCTAAACAGCCACACCATCAAGAACGCATACTCTCTCCCCTTAATCTCTGACCTTGTGGACAAATTAAAGGCTTCGTCGATCTTCACCAAATTCGACATATGATGGAGCTACAACAAGTTTTGATTAAACCGGAAGATCGCTGGAAGGCCACTTTCCTTACCCCACTTGGCTTATTTGAACTGAATGTGATGTTCCTTGGGATGTATAACTCCCCGGCTATGTTCTGTTACACCGACTAGGCGTGCGTAACAAGTGACATGACCGTGTTCTATTCCCTACCATAGGCAATGTGGTCGAATAGGTCTCTTCCTCTATATGGGCAGAACCTAGCCTAGGATGGAGAATCCTAGTGCTCTAATGCCAGAGGGGATGCTCCTATGGCGAACTGCCCCAATGGTGACCTGCATCAAACTCGTTTCATGCATAGTCAGAAGCTACAACCCAACTAGATTTAATTCTACCACTTGCAGCAGTTAGAATCTTTTGATACTCTAGGGGCTAATGACCCTTAGTATGATCTACTACCCTTCCAAATTTCAGAATATTTAACCAAAAGCCCAAGGAGATATTAATGATTTTCTCCTACATATAGCCCTATTACTGTTATGCCGACTCAGCGTGCGTAACAAGTGACATGACCGTGTTCCATTCCCAACCACAGGCGATGTGGCCAAACACGTCTCTTCCTCTATATGGCAGAACCTAGTCTAGGATGGAGGGTCCTAGCACTCTAATGCCAGAGGGATCAACAGAACCTAGCCTAGGCACAAAGGGTCCTAGTGCTCTAGTGTTGATGACGATGCTCTTGTGGCGAACTGCCCCGACGGTGTCGGCGTTCTGCAGACAAGCAGCAAAAAGGGGTGCTGATAATCAAGAAGATCAGAAGCGCAACGGCGGAGATGACTTCCAACTCTTAGCGGGTGAGGCGGTAGAGCGAAGTGAGCAGAACAGATGACCAATACACAGTATATTGTGCCAGAGCCCTGGGGAGAGTGGGGCATAGGTAGGGAAAAAGGCAGTCCCCCTTCCTTAACCGTAACAATACCCTCCTCGTAGTCTTGTGGTTCCATCTCAAGAAGATCTATCCCTGTCGTTGACGAGGTAGTCTGAGAGGTCCCATGAGTCGTCGGGGAGGTCGTTTCTGGCGCAGACGGCCCATGCATGCCCCAGTTGTTGACAGGTGGTGCAATGTCATTGGGGACAACGATATTGCGGATGTCCGGAGGCATCCACATTACAGTAGGGGCAATGATAGTGGGGACATTTGGTATGAAGATGCCCAGGTTGGTGGCATTCGTAGCAAATTTGCCCAGGTGGGGTATCTCGAGGGGCAGCAGTAGGGAGGGTGGGTACATCCAGGGCATTGGAATGATCATCCATTGTGGGTATGCCATTTGGGCAGACAAAGGGGTTCTGGGATTGAACAAGGGGAATGGAGGGAGTTGGAGGGCTCCTTGCTGCAGAGTCTCCCAATGAGGGGGGAATAGGGTCAGCGGGGGAAGCATGTGGTGGACAGGAGGGGAGGCCGGCTGAGAATACCATGGCGCCTCATCGGCATAGACGTCTGGTAGGACCCGAAAGGGGTTGTTCAACAGGAGTGAGGATGGGCTGGGTTGGTACGTGGGTGGAAGCTCTGCTGTTGTGGAGGGTGGTGGTGGAGCTGGTGTTGGTGGTGGGAGTGTCTGCATCAACATGGTTTCCGTTTGGTCGTCTAATTGGCGTTGTAAGGAGTCTATCAACTCCATTAAGGCCAAGACTTCCTCTGAGATTTTCCATTGGGGGCTCGGCAACAGAGGTATGTCCTCTCGGTGGATGGTTGGGGGCAGGGGTGTTGCGAGGGGAGAAGAAAAACATACACTCTTCTTGTGTGAGCAAGAAGAGGATGGGAGCAAGGTGATGTTCAAGGTGTCGGAAAGGGAGGAGGGATACGGAGAAATTGAACCCCTCATCATTGAGGTAGTCCAGGGTGGTTTCGCGTATCTGCAGAAGGATAGTTGTTGGATACGTCTCTCCGGTGCAATGGGTACTTGTCTCGCTCCAGGGGGGCCAGGCGAGAACAGTTCAAAGGAAACCATACAACCCGAATAGCTCAACAAGCTGGGTGATGCTGGGGTTACAGAGGAAGAAAGGAATGGCTCTAAGAGCGGCGAGGGAGTCTCTATCCTCCAGGAGTCCAGCATAGTAAATGTGCCAGGCGTAGTCGGGGAGACAGTGGAGTTGTTTGGAGAGGGGAAGGGGGGCATTTTTGCAGGACATCTACCAAGAATAGTGGTAGGGGCAACTGTTTATAGGACAGAAACACTCATGTTCCTGGGCGTGCTTAGAAATGTCGAGGTTGGGATAACGTACTTGGAGTCTGGCTTGGGTAAGGGTGGCGGAAATGTGGGAGATGGTGATAAGAAGCGAGGAGAGATCTTCCTTTGGCATTAGAACTCCGTCAGAGCTTATGCTGGCTTTTATACTCTTTTAGTGTTGTCTTGGCATTCCCTAGATTGGTTTCTGGTTTCCAAGTCCGCTTTGTGGCAGTGTATCCTTTCCAGTGTACGAGGTACTACCTTCAACCTTTCAAACCCTGATGATTGATGATGGATTCGATTTCGTATTCCTCCTCCGCTCCGATTTGTTCTGGAGGGGGTCGGGTGAAGTTGGGTCCATGTTCTGGCGTTTCCCAGTACGGGGAAAGTAGGGATGTGTGGAACACATTGTGAATTCTCCATTGGGCAGGTAGCTTCAGTTGGAAGGCTATGGCTGATACCACCTTTGTGATTTCGAAGGGACCAGTGTGTTTCTGGGAGAGCTTCCAGGAGGGTACTTGGAGTTTCAGGTTTCTGGTTTCAAGCCAGACCTTGTCTCTGATTTTCCAGGGTTTGAAGTGAGAGAGAGTTCTCTCCTTCATTCGTTGTTATGCTAGCATATGGGCAGCTTGCACTTCTTTCCGAGCGTCTTTCATGCTAGAGAGTCTTTGTTCTAGGGCCAGGAGAAAGGTATGTCTGAGGGGTGGGTAGGACTGAGGTTCATATCTGAGGATCAGGGAGCAGGGGGATTTGGCGGTGACTGAATGGGTGGCAGAGTTGAACACGAATGCTGCCATAGGCAGTAATTCCAGCCACTTGTAGGGTTGTCCTTCATAGAAGATCTGTAGATAGGTCTCTAGTTCCTGGTTGTACTGTTCGGTTTCTCCGTCCGTTTGTGAGTGGTAGGCCATGGACAGGGCTACATCGTATTGTAGCAGTCTAGCTAGCTCTCTGGCAAACGCAGAAGCGAACTGTAGTCCTCGATCAGATACTAGTTTGTCATGTAGTCCATATCACAAGAAGACTTTTTCAAAGAAAAGACGGGCTATACCAGCCGCGTCTACCGTTTTTGAGCAAGGGGCAAGAATTACCCCCTTACTAAGGCCATGGTCAACCACGACCATGACTAAGTCAAAATCCCCAACAGGGAGAAGGTTGGTGATTAAATCCACTGATAGATTCTGAAAGGGGTGGCGTCCTTCAAAGGCTAATGGGGTGACTGGGGGAACTGTGGGGTGAGTTTGGATCATATTAGACTGGCATATAGTGCAGCCTTGGATGAACTTCTGGACGAACGTAGAGAGACTGGGCCACCAATAATCCTTGGAGAGCAGTGTCACCGTGCGAAGGTGGCCACCATGCCCTCCCTCAAGGGATTTGTGGGTCTAGGCAACGAGGTCTTTCCGAGCAGGTCCTGGGATGTATAACCATCCTTTAAAATAAAGGCGATCTTCCAAAAAGGTCCAGTCAGTGGGGGAGGATCTGGCAAAGAGAGGTTCTTTCTTCTCCATAGCGTGGAGTGCAGAGATCACCAAGAGGTCTGATCTCGTGGAATCACCGATCTTCTGGGACAGGGCGAGGTCAATTGCCTGTACCTGATGATCGAAGGCATTCAATGGTAGAATCTGAACATCTTCATTATCCTGGGAGGTGTCAATTTCATCTCGATGTGATAGTGCATCGGCCGGTGCCATTTGTATGCCTGGGAGTGCCTGATATTCCATGTCGAAGTCCTGTAAAAACAGGAGCCACTGGGCCTGTCGTCGAGACAGCTTTCGAGGTTCTTTGAAGTAGGTGAGGTTTTTGTGGTCCATTAAGACGACCACAGGGTGTGGAGACCCGAGCAAGTATTGTCTCCACTCCTCCAACTCACGTATGACAGCCAAGAGTTCCCTGTCATAGATGTCATAGTTTCTCTCTGCCAGAGAGAATGTCTGGGAGAGATATCCACATGGGTGTAAGTCCCTGTTGGAATTGGATTGCATGAGGACTGCTCCTGGAACAGTCAGTGAGGCGTCGGTCATGAGGGTAAAGGGTCTTGTTGTGTTGGGGAAGGTGAGGACCAGTTCTCATGTGAAGGCATGTTGTAGCTTCCATAAAGTGTTCACCTGGGTTCCACCCCAACACCAAGTGGTTGTGCTTTTGATGAGGTCCAGTAAAGGATGTGCGATGTCAGAGAAGGAGGGGATGAACTTCCAATAGAAGTTGCAGAAGCTGATGAAGGAGCATACATCCTTCATATTCACGGGTGGTTTCTATTCTTGAATGGCCTTGAGTTTCATTGGGTCCATGTGGACCCCATTCTTCCCTATGATCATTCCCAAATATTCTACCTCTTCTGCCAAGAAGGTGCATTTCTCCAGTTTGAGGTACATCTCATGTTGTTGGAAGCATTCTAGGACCTTCCTCATCCTTTCGTCATGAGTCTCCTGATTAGTTGAGTGGATCAACAGATCGTTCATGTAGATCACTTACTATCCTTCTGCGATATAATCGCCAAATAGGTTGTCCATGATGGTCTGGAACATTGCCGGGGAGTTATACATTCCAAAGAACATTACATTTGGCTCAAATAAGCCGAGCGGGGTGAGGAAGGCGGCCTTCCAGCGATCTTCTGGTTTGATTAAGACATTGTTATAGCCCCATCATACGTCAAACTTGGTGAAGATCAACGATCCCTTTAATTTATCCACGAGGTCAGAAATTAAGGGGAGAGGGTACATGTTCTTGATGGTGTGGCTATTCAGGTACCGATAGTCCTGGCAAGGTCGGAGTTTCCCGTCCTTCTTTTGGACAAAAAAGAAGAGAGCGGCTTGGGGAGATTTTGATGAAGAGATCTTCCCAGTCTCTAAATGTTCTTTGATGAACTCTTTGCAGGCTTCTTGTTCTGCAGGGTTCAGAGGGTAAGCTTTAGCTCGTTTTGGGATGAATGAATCTTTAAGCTCGATGGTGTGGTCATATGGTTGGGAGGGGGGTAATTTCGTGTTTGTCTTCTCTGCAAAGACATCCTTGTATATCTCAAAGGCTTTCGGGAGTGACACCTTTGCCCTGTGTGCCTGTTGAGCGATGGCCATTGAGAGGGTAGCTCTTCTGAGCATACAGTCTGGCCCTATTCCTCCATGCGTGTTGATGAACCCAGCCCATTGCATGGGTTCCCAGGACCGAGTCGCCAAGTGGATCTCATCCTCTACATGAGCCGTTTCGTCGTGGCCCAGATACCTCAGCAGGTATCTCTGTTCAATGGTACCAGGGGTGTCTCCTGTCGTGTACCGATAGTGCGATGACACTATTGTTACCCGTCCACTTTTCCAGTCAATTTCTGGGTTGACGGCCCACAGCCAAGGGAGTCCTAGGATGATGTCATCCTTGCCACATTCCAGGACTAGGAGGTCCCGCCGCTCCAGTAGTCCACCATAGTCCAAGACAAGCATTGTCTTGAACTGAATTTGTCCAGACTGATTCTGGGTACTGTCCACATTCCATGCTTGGATTGGATGTTCCAATTCGTGGACCAGTAGTTGTAGCCATGCCACCAGTTTCCTTGAGATGAAACAACCAGTGGCTCCACTGTCAAGAAGTGCATTTTTGCCAACAAATTTCCCTGGTTTCCGGATCTTTAAGGGGATATGAAGAGAATTGCTTTTTGATCCAGATATAAATACAGGGGCTATTGTGTAGGAGGAAGGTAACATTGGTTTACCTCCTCCATTTAAAAATGTGATTCAGTGGAATAAGATGCCGGAAAGATGGGATCTAGTGAGCACTCATTGATAGCCTCATCCCATTCATTTGCAGCCTGTTCGTCTGACTCCATACCCATGTCCAGTGGGTCTCCATGTTCATCAAGCCTGGTGTCAAAGCTCTGATGCAACGTCCAAAGGACCGTGTCCTTCCCCTTGTTCTTGACAAGACCGGCTATATATCTGTCCAAGGGTCCAGAACATCTTCACACCGAATGTCCCCACTACAGTTGCCCCTACTGTTACCTGGATGCCCCTAAACATCCGCAGTACCATTGCCCTCAATGATGCTGCACCACATGCCAGCAACTCGGACACTCATGGTCAGTATGCCCCAGAAATGACCTCCCAGATGACTCTTGGGACCTCTCTGACTACCTTGTCAATGATGGGGATAGATCATCTTGAGATGGAACTTCAAGACTATAAAGAGGATAATGTTATGGTTAAAGAGGGGGTACTACCTTTTTTCCTACCCACTCCACCACTCTCCCCCAGTCTCTGGGACGACTTACTCTTTGACTCCGGCAACTTCCTTTGGAGCGGCAATACCCATGCACCAGCACTGGATGACACTGCCATCATGGCTGCGCAAGGCAGTGGTGCAGACTTCCCCATTCCTCCTCTCATGTTATTTCATATTCTACAGACAATTCCTCCTCGGCTGTGTTCTCTCGCACACAGCCTCATATCTCCCAATCCTTCAATCCTATTTTTCCCCTATGATAGTATGACTATTTATAGTTTACAGAAGCCTCCCCTAAACTACCTACAAACCTATATATAGAGGCTTCTGACCACTCATGTAACTTTAACCTTGATTTATACAATATACTGTGTCTGGGCATTCAGTTCCGCTTGCTTTGCTCTACCGCTTCACATGCTTAGAGTTGGAAGTCATCTCTGCCATCGCACTTCTGATCTTTCTGATCATCAGTACCCTCTTTTGCTGCTTGTCTGCAGAATGCCGACACTGTCAGGATAGTTCACCACAAGAGCACCGTCATTGACACTAGAGTGCTAGGACCCTTTGTGCCTAGGCTAGGTTCTGTCAATCCCTCTGATATTAGAGTGCTAGGACTCTCCATCCTAGACTAGGTTCTGCCCATATAGAGGAAGAGACTTGTTTGACCACATCGCCTGTGGTAGAGAATAGAACATGGTCGTGTCACTTGTTACATATGCCTAGTTAGCATAACAGTAGGGGCAATGGTAGTGGGGACAATTGGTTCAAAGGTGCCCAGGTTGGTGACATTCATAGCATTGTCCGTGGACAAGGGGAGCTTGAGAGGTGGGGGCAGCGAGAGCAGGTATGTCCAGGGTATTGGGATGATTATCCACTGGACACCATTGGGACAGATAAATAGGTTCTGGGATGGAATGATAGGAATGGGGGAGCATGAGGGCTTCTCGCTGCAGAGTCTCTCAATGAAGGGGAGATAGGGTTGGTGGGGGAAGCATGTGGACAAGAGGGGAGTCTGACTGAGAATATCATAGCACCTTGTTAGCGTAGGCATCTGGCAGGATCCAAAAGGGGTCATTTGACCAGAGACACGAATGAGTTGGCTGGTATGGGGGTGGGGGTCCAGCTGCCATGGGTGATAGAGGGAGTGTTGATGGTAATGGTGGAGGTATCTCTGTCATTACTAGTCCTGGTTGTTCATCTAACCAGTGTTGTAGGGAGTTGATCAACTCCATTAGGGCCAGCACTTCCACGGAAACTTTCCAGATTGGGCTAGGCAACAAAGGGACGTCCTCTGGTTGGAGGATGGGCTGGAGTTGGGATATTTCTGGGGGCAAAGAAAAATGTACATTCCTCTTGTGAAAGTGCAAAGAGGACGGGACGGGGGCAAGGTGGCATTTGAGGTGTTGGAAGGGGAGAATGGAAATGGAGAAGTTGAACCTCTCATTGTAGAGGTTGTTCAGGATTTGTTCACATATCTGCAGAAGAAGTATCATCAGGTGCATCTCTCCAGCATGATGGGTACCTGTCTCACTCCAGGGGGACCTGGTGAGAAGGGTGTGAAGGGCATCAAACACTCCAAATAGATCAATGAGCTGGGTGATGCTGGGGTTGCAAAGGAAGAATGGAATGGTTCTAAGGATGGTGAGGGTGTCTCTGTCCTCCAGGAGTCCAGCATAGTACATTCAGCAGGCATACGTGGAGAAGTAGTGGAGTCGTTTGGAGAGGAGGAGAGGGGCATTGTTGTGGGACATCTACCAATCATGGTGGTAAGGGCAGTAGTTGATATGGCAGAAGTACTGGTGTTCATTGGCATGCTTAGGAATGTTGAGGTTGGGATATTGTACTTGGAGTCTGGCTTGAGTGAGGGCAGCAGAGATACAGGTGATGGTGAGGAGAAGGGAAGAAAGGTTGTCTTTGGTCATTAGAACTCCGTCAGAGTTTATGCCAATTCTTATGCTCCTTTAGCATCACCTTAGCATTGCCCAAGTTGGATTCTGGTTCCCAAGCCTGCTCAGTGGCAGTGTATCCTTTCCAGTGCATGAGGTACTGCTTTCGTCCTTTCGGACCCCAATAATCGATGATAGATTTGATTTCGTATTCCTCTTCTGCTCTAACTTGTTCCAGAGGGGGTCAGGTGAAGTTGGGTCCATGTTCCGGTGGTTCCCAATATGGGAAGAGTAGGGATGCATGGAACACATTGTGGATTCTCCATTGGGCAGGTAGCTTCAATTGGAAGGCTACATCTGATACCACCTTTGTAATCTGAAAAGGGCCAGTTTGTTTTTGGGAGAGTTTCTGGGAAGGGACTTGTAGTTTAAGGTTTCTGGTTTCAAGTTAGACCTTGTCTCCTACTTTCCATGGCTTGAAGTGAGAGAGTGTTCTCTCCTTCATGTGTTGCTGGGCTAGTATGTGGGCTGCTTCTGCTTCTTTTTTGGTATCTTCCATGCTAGAGAGTTGTTGTTCCAAAGCCAGGAAAAAGGTACATCTGAGGGGTAGGTAAGACTGTGTGGTTCATATGAGGATCAGGGAGAAGGGGGCTTTGCCAATGACTGAGTGGGTGGCAGAGTTGTGAGTGAATTCTGCCATTGGCAGCAATTCCAGCCACTTGTGGGATTGTCCCTTGCAGAAGATCCATAGATACATAGGTCTCTAATTCCTGGTTGTTCTTATGGTTGATGAGGGGATACCACCTTTTTCCCTATTAATGCCACCACTCTCCCCTAGCCTATGGAATGGCCTCATATTCGACTCCAGCACTTTCCTCTGGGATGGCAACACCCAAACACCTACATTGGACGACACTGCCTTCTAGGCAGTGTGGCTATGACCACTGCCATTATGGCTGTGCAAGGCAGTGGTGTGGACTTTCATTTCTCCTTTCGTATCATTTGTTATTCCACAGATGTTCTCTCCTTGGCTGTGCTCTCTCATGTACAGCCTAGTATCCCCCGATTCCATATTTCTTTTTATGATAGTGTCAGCCGCTCTTCTATTTATGGTTCTCAGAAGCCTCCCCTACATTACCTCTAAACCTGTATATAGTCGCTTCTGAGCACCCATGTATCTTCAACTTTGCTCTACACAATATACCATGTCTGGTCAACTTGTTCCACTCACTTCATTTAGTTGCCTGACCCACTCTAAGGTGGAAGTCATCTCCACCACTGTGCTTCTGATCTTCTTGATCATCAGCACCCCTTTTTGTTGCCTGTCTGCAGAGCACCAACACTGTCAGGGCAATTCACCATAGGAACATTCTTGCTGACACTAGAGTGCTAGGACTCTCGGTTCAAGGCTAGGTTCTGTTGGATTCCCACTGGCATTAGAGTGCTAGGACTCTCCATCCTAGGCTAGGTTCTGCCCATATAGTGTAAGAGACATGTGTGTCAACATCACCTATGGTAGGGAACAGAACATGGTCGTGTCATTTGTTACAGTTGTACTGTTCAGTTTCTCCATTGATTGTGGGTGATAGGCCATGGATAGGACTACATTGTATTGTAGTAGCCTGGCTAGCTCCCAAGTGAATGCTGAAGCGAACTGTGGGCCTCAATCAGACATGAGTTTGTCGTGTAGTCCATATTGTAGGAAAACCTTTTCAAAGAAAAGACGGGCTATTCCAACTGCATCTACCCTTTTCGAGAAAGGGGTGAGAATTACCCCCTTACTAAGGTCATGGTTGACCACAACCATAACCAAGTCAAAATCTCCAACCAGGGGCAGGTCAGTGAGTAAATCCACCAAGAGATTCTGGAAAGGGCAGTATTTTTCGAAGGCTAATGGGATGACAGGGGTGACAATGGGGTGAGTTTGGACCGTGGCATATAGCACAGCCCTGGATGAACTTCCAGACAAACATAGAGAGACCAGGCCACCAGTAATCATTATAGAGGAGTGCCACCATACACAGGTGGCCACCATGTCCTCCCTCAAGAGATTCATGGGTGGAGGTGACAAGGTCTTTTCATGTGGGTCCTGGGTTATATAATCATCCTTTGAAGTAAAGGTGATCTTCCAAATAGGTCCAGTCATCGGAAGCTAGGATCTTCCATTTTCTTTCATCGCGGGTCTCCTGATCCATTAAATGGATCGTCCATGTAGATCACCAGCCATCCTTTTGTGATGTAATCGCTGAAGAGGTCATCCATGAAGGCCTGGAATGTAGCCAGGCAGTTACACATCCCAAAGAACATCACATTTGGTTCAAAGAGGCCAAGGGGGGTAAGGAAAGCGGCCTTCCAGCAATCTTCTGGTTTGATGAGAACATTGTTATAGCCCCATCGTACATCAAACTTGGTAAAGATCAATGATACCTTTAATTTATCCATGAGGTTGGAGATCCAGAGGAGAGGGTAGGCATTCTTGATGGTATGGCTATTCAAGTATCAGTAGTCCTGGCAAGATTGGAGTTTCCTGTCCTTCTTCTGAACAAAGGAGAAGGGAGCAGCTTGGGGAGATTTTGATGGAGATATCTTTCCAGTTTTCAGATATTCTTGGATGAACTCCTTGTAGGCTTCTTCTTCTGTAGGGTTCAAAGAGCTCAATGGTATAATCATATGATCAGGAGGGGGGTAGTTTTGTGTTTGTCTTCTCCATGAAGACATCCTTGTAGGTGTTGAAGACTTTCACGAGAGAAACCTTCACCTTGTGCACCTGTTGAGTGATGGCTGTTGAGAGAGTAGCTCTCCTAAGCATACAGTCTGGTCCTTCTCCTTCATGCATGTTGATAAACCTAGCTCATTGCATAGGCTTCCAGGACCAAGTTACCAGATGGATCTTGTTCTCCACATGAGCCATTTCATCGTGGTCCAGATACCACAAGAGGTATCGCTATTCAATGGTACCAGAGGTGTCTCCTGTTGTGTACCAATAGTGCAACAGAGCTATTGTTACCCGTCCACTCTTTCAGTCAATTTCTGGGTTGATAGCTCGTAGCCAAGGGAGTCCTAGGATGATATCATCCTTGCTGCATTCCAGGATTAGGAGGTTCCACTGCTCCATTAATCCTCCATAGTCCAAGACAATCATCATCTTGAACTGAATCTGCTCAGATTGATTCTGGGTACCATCCAAGTTCCATGCTCAGATTGGGTGTTCCAATTCACAAACTGGTAATCATAGCCATGCCACCAGTTTCCTTGAGATGAAACAACTGGTGGTTCCACTATCAAGAAGTGCATTTTTGCCAATGAATTTTCCTAGTTTCCGGATCTTTACTGGAATATGAATTGAATTGCTTTGTGATCCAGAAATAAATACAGGGGCTATTGTGTAGGAGGAAGACAACATTGGTTTACCCCCTCCATTTAAAAATGCAATTCAGTGGAAAGAGATGCAGGAAAGATGGGATCTAGTGAGCCTTGTTGATAGCCTCATTCCATTCATTTGTGGCCTGGTTGTCTATCTCCATATCTGCTACAGATAATGAGGGGGTACTACCTTTTTCCTTACCAACTCCACCCCTCATTCCGGGTCTCTGGGACGACCTCCTTTTCGACACCGGCAATCTCCTATGGGACAGCGATCTCCCAACACCAGCACTGGATGACACTGCCTTCTAGGCAGTGTAGGGAAATGGCCACTGCCATCATGGCTGCGCAAGGCAGTGGCTCGGATCTTTCCCCTCTCTATTTCATATCTCTTTCGGACCATTCCTTCTCGGCTATGCTCTCTCGTGCATAGCCTCGTATCTCCCGATTCCCCGATCCCATCTTGGCCCCATGTAGTATAGCTATTTATGGTCTCAGGAAGCCTCCCCTAAATTACCTAAAACCCTATATATAGAGGCTTCTCTTTCCCATGTAAACTCTAACCTTGATCTACACAATATACCATGTAATCATCTGTTCCGCTCGCTTCGCTCTACTGCCTCACCCGCTTAGAGTTGGAAGTCATCTCCACTGTTGCACTGTTGATCTTCTTGATCATCAGCACCCCCTTTTGCTGCTTGTCTGCAGAACACCAACACCGTCGGGGCAGTTCGCCACAAGAGCATCGTTATCGACACTAGAGTGCTAGGACCCTTTGTGCCTAGGCTAGGTTCTGTCGATCCCTCTGGCATTAGAGTGCTAGGACCCTCCATCCTAGACTAGGTTTTGCCCGATAGAGGAAGAGACGTATTTGACCACATCGCCTGTGGTTGGGAACGGAACACGGTCGTGTCACTTGTTATGCATGCCGAGTCAGTATAACAATATCCATGTCCAGTGGGTCTCCATGTTTGTTGAGCCTGGTGTCAAAGCTCTGATGCAACATCCAAAGGACCTTGTCCTTCCCTTTGCTTTTGACAAGGCCGGCTATGTACCTATACAAGGGTTCTGATGGGCTGCCCCCATCGTGCGTGTGTGGAACTGCTCCAAGCAGTTTCTTGCCACCCCAAGTGGTGTAAGCATGACTGACCTTGATGGCTATGGTGGGACCAAGCAGGGTGGAGGTGACTAGGTACTGATGTATATGACCACACTGAGCAGGGTGAGTGTGACCAACCTCGAATGATATGGTGGGACCAAGCAGGGTGGAGGTGATCAAGTAGCAATGTATATGACCACACTGAGCAGGGTGAGCATGACTGACCTTGATGGATATGGTGGGACCAAGCAAGGTGGAGGTGATCAAGTAGTGATATATACAACCACACCAAGCAGGATGAAGGTGACTGACCTCAATGGCTACAGTGGGATTGAGCAGGGTGGAGGTGATCAAGCAGCGACATATATGACCATACCGAGCAGTGTGAGTGTGACTGACTTCAATGGACATGACCAGACCAAGCAGGATGGAGATGACCTACCTGGATGGATATGACCACACCGAGCAGGGTGAGTGTGACTGACCTCAATGGATATGGTGGGACTGAGCAGGGTGGAGGTGATCAAGTAGCAATGTATATGACCACACCAAGCAGGGTGGTGGTGACCGGATAACGATATATATGACCACATTAAATTCATGCACAGTCAGAAGCTACCACTCAAATGGATTTAATTCTACCACTTGCAACTGGTAGAATCTTCCAATACTCTAGGGCCTAATAACCCTTAGTATGACCTATCACCTCTGAAAATTTTAGAATATTTCACCATGAGAATCATGAGTGTATGCGGCCCCTAATGGGTAAGCCTGCGTTAACGCCACTGCACCTGCAGCATGTGTTTAACTCCATTGCCGGATGCACCAGGTTGGCACTCAGAAAAAGTCACATGGATGATATCCCATGAGTCACATGACTGGTTAAGCTCGCCTATGGTGGCTGCAGCTTAGACGGGTTCTCACAGTATAACCCCGTCAGTTAACAAGCAGCATTATTTCCAATGACATGTGTTCTCCTGTCCTAACCTAATTGGGAAAAGGGTTGCCTTAAATGGTAATTTCTGGAACCAGTCTGTGCAGGATAATGCAGAATTGTGCTGAGGTCTATCAGAGTAGTCATACATCCAATAAGTGACAGCAGGTATAGGGTTGTGTGCCCCTACTGATAAGACCAAAAGGTCGAAACCCTTGAATGGGCCTAGGTGCATACAAGTAGTAAGCCGGCGGTTAAAATCCAATTGGGCTGGATGTGTTAGTCAGCATGCCAGTGTATCAGTGCAATGCTGTCCTTATGAAAATGCCTATAATGACTGGCTCCCTTGCCAAGGCACAGCACATGCATGTGACAACGTGTGTGCCTTGCCTCGCTGCCTTCAGTGGCTCAGCTCGGCTCCCCAACTAGTAGAATCTTCCAATACTCTAGGGCCTAACAACCCTTAGTATGACCTATCGCCTCTGAAATTTTTAGAATATTTCACTGTGAGAATCATGAGAAATACATGTTTTTCTCAAAACATAGCTCTGTTACTATCTACAAGTACATGGCTAATATAATTATCTAACTTGGTAAATAATATGTATATAGTTAAGTGCCAGTAAGAGAAAGTGAACATGTGACCAAATCCTGCACAGCCTTGTATCACATGACTAGTGTTCCATGAGATTCTATAATATTCTATAGTATTCTATGGATCAGTTATCATAAGCTTGGCATTTGTAAGGAAAGTCTTGGCCTTTGTCAGCAACCTCTTGGCATTTGTAAGCAGCCAACCCTTCTGATTGGTTAGCCAAGCCCCTGTACTTATCTATAAAAGGAGAGCCCCTCAGGCCACCTAGAGAGCAGATTTACCCTCAGTGGTTTTATCTCAACCAGAGAAATTCTCTCAAGGAGGGTTATTCTCACACCATTTGGAGTACCCCTTATAGGGAACCCACAGAGGACCTTGAGGAGGACATTCTCCATTGTTTGGACTGCTAGTTACATTGTTAGGAGTAAAAACTTGTAGCCAATAGTGCACAAGTGAAATAGGACACCTTTTGGGAGAAAACCCTAAATAGGGCAACAAAAGGGAATAGATCTCCAACAATCTAATTCTACTAGACCCCAAACACCACTGCTACTCTGCTGACTGCCCACCTAAAGGGATAAGTCACAGTACAGCCAAACAAAGCCTGAATTTGCCTTCTCCTTAGCAAACAATAAGATTGTGTTACAGTAACCTATCTGAGTAAACTAAGTGAAGTGTGAACCCATTCCAGCCTTATCTGGAACATCTTAACATCTCTACAATCCAGCATATATGCCAGATTACCAGCCACAAAGTCATTGCCTTTTATAGCAATTGACTCATTTGACCTTCTAACCTATTCTAACAAAGCCTAGCAATCTAGTAGTGTTGACTAGCTTATTTTGAGTCGTGTTTACACCACTAACACCTTACTAACCAGACCACAGTTGGACAAAAATCAATTCCAATTCTTCAACGTTTGTTGGGAATTGGCAAACAACCCATGCACTTAGTTACACTAAGTACTCAACTGACTCACATCTAGTAGATCTAGATACTGTTTCATCTAGGAGGTATATTTCCCCTAGCTTATAGTGTTCTAACCATGGGAGGCAAAGCAAAAGTCTGGGGAAGCCTACTGTTGGTAGATTCCATTGCTTTTGCCTAACATAGAAGTCAGCAGATGTATTTGGGGATGTCAAGGTCAGGGTAACATACTTGGAATTTGGCTTGGGTGAGGGTGGCAGATACACAAGAGATGGTGATAAGGAGGGAAGAAAGGTCTTTTGTACGCATTGGAACTCCATCAGAGTTTATATCAGCTCTTATACTCCTTCAGCGTCATCTTGGCATTTCCAAAGTTGGATTCTGGCTCCCAAGTCCGCTCTGCAGCAGTGTATCCTTTCCAGTGCACAAGGTACTGCCTTCATCCTTTCAAATCCTGATGATTGATGATGGATTCGATTTCATATTCCTCTTCTGTTCTGATTTGTTCCAGAGGGGGTCGGGTGAAGTTGGGTCCATGTTCCAGTGTTTCCCATTATAGAGAGATTAGGGATGCATGGAACACATTGTGGATTCTTCATTGGGTGGGTAGCTTCAGTTGGAAAGCTACAGCTGATACCACATTTGTCATCTTGAAGGGGCTGGTTTGTTTCTGGGAGAGTTTTCAGGAGGGTACTTGGAGCTTAAGGTTTCTGGTTTCGAGCCAGACCTCGTCTCTAATTTTCCATGGTTTGAAGTGAGAGAGTGTTCTCTCCTTCATCCATTGTTGAGCCAGTATGTGGGCCACTTCTGCTTCCTTCCAAGCATCTTCTATGCTAGAGAGTTTTTGTTCCAAGGCTGGAAGAAATGTACATCCGAGGGGCAGGTAGGATTGAGGTTCATATCCGAGGATCAAGGAGAAGGGGAATTTGCTGGTAACTGAGTGTGTAGCGGAGTTGTGAGTGAATTCATAGAAGGTCTGAGCGACGATGATGAGATTGAAGCCCTTCAAGCATGTTCCATTATCTCAGTCCTCACTCAAGGTCATGTTGTCCCATGAATATTCCAATTCAAGGCCACTCTTGCAATGCTACATCAATGTGATTGTGTGATAATCGCCAGTACTGGTAGTGGAAAGACACTATGTTTATTAATCCCACTTTTGCTTTGCCCTGGATCGATCTCGACCATAATACCCCCCCTCAAATGGCTCCAGATCATCCAGGTAAGGCAATTTCTGATGCTAATGATATTGTAGATGAGCCATTGCACAACAGGTGCTTGAGAGCGAATTATACGGAATCAAGATGATCACAATAAATAAAGACACACTCAATGATGATGCATTGTGGAAGGTATATTAAGTATCTACTCCATAAGATTACATCATCATATTTATTAATCCAACAGCACATTCAAGCTGATCATTTTCAGCACCTGATTATCTCTCCGAAACAATTAGGGCCGTACAATGGCCATCTCTCGTGCCTTGCCCATCTTCTTTGTGAAAATAGGTCATTCATTCAAAGGATCACTGAAGTTCATGTTGATGAGGCTCACAATATTCATACTGCCAGACTACCCATTATGGTAAAGAACCTTTTCAACTGGCATATGGCAAGATTGGTTCCCTTCGCGTTTTCCTTTTGAAAGTGACCCCATTTCAGGTACTCTCCACGACTCTTCCAGATTGCATCCTCAGCACAATCAAAATACAACTTGGTCTATCATCAAATGTTCTCAAAATACAACTCAGCATGAATTGTGCTAATATCACATTTGCAACACTTCCAATTGTAGGATCACTTTCACAATTTCAACAACCTTTCATTTCTGATTTCCTCAACATTTCATCCACCAATGGCTTTATCCAAAACTCTTGTCTTCCACAACTCAAAGCAAGAGGCAACAGACATGGCCATTTTTCTCAAGTTTAATCTTCCACCCTCTCTTCGTGGTCTTAGTATCATTAGACATTACCATTCTGACATGTCTATAGACTATCTCCAACAAACTTTTGAAGAATTTGCTCAATCTCACAGAACATGTCAGATTCTTCATGCTACATCAGGCACTGCAACAGTAGGGATTAGTATCAGACTACTCAAGCCTAACATGTATATAGGGACTTGACATTCAAGTAGTCATGATTGTCATTCAATATGGCATATGTAGGAATATGGCCAAGCTTGCACAACGTACTGGACAGGCGGCTCATGATTCTAACTCACTAGGATTGTTCCTAATGATGGTTGAGTCCTAGGTGTTAAATCTACAACTCGACGCCATGAACAGACCCACTGATCCTGATCAACCATATGTAGAATCACTCAAGAAGAACCCATCAAAGCAGGATCATACAAGTATCACATCATTGAAGTATGCACGATCTGAAACATGTCTTCATGAGGTTTTTGCTACATACCTTGGAGATAAATCCCTGGAAGGTAACTCTTCTATTTGATCATTATTATATTGCTTCAGATGTGTTCTAGCCCTACACTTCACTGGCCTTTGGTGCTGTGATCAGCACAAGGGCAGTAGTTTTAATATTGGCACTTTTTTTACAGCAAGCCTTTTGATAGTACCACATCCTGCAATGATTCCAAGCACAGGCTGCCAATCAAACAAAAATACAACCAGATGCATCAAATCAACGAACGATAGGGACTATTTGATCTTCTTCTCAAATGGCATGCCGAGACTTACACACAAGGCACTTTTTTTCTGGCATTGTGGATCCTCAGTGACAGTCACCTTGAGATTATCAGTAGAACACACATCTCAAGACTCCAATCATTGCAAGACCTGGTTGCACTTCTCCAGGAGACTCAAGACTGGGCTGATGAATACAGCCAAGATGTATACAACATCATCACTCAATATCAGCAGATACTCCAGGATCAAACCACTTTGAATCTATCAAGCTTGAGCTTCAAACACACACCAAATGATACATGACCAGCCAAATAAACAAAGTGAATCATATTTGCTAGCATACAAACATCCAAAACATTCTCTGCTGTGATGTAATACTACTGTACACTAATACATTCATTTTCTGTCTCATCTGAGTGAGCAAAGTCCATGGGTGGGATCTCATCTTCCTTGGCTTCAAATCCTTGCCCATTCATC